>APFE030431528.1:52928-68350 GCA_000404065.3 Pinus taeda
TGACCAAATTTTTCTTGAAAACTCTTTGAAATGACAAAATTTGACCTTGACACTTCAAAATCACTTTGTAAGAGCATATTTGATCACTGGAGGAAGGCTGTAAAGACTGACACTAACACATTCCATGAGTTAGGTAGTGTTAGAATATATGTTTTTAGAATGATTTTTCCTCCCCATGAATTATTTCATTGGTAGGAATACCCTCCTAGCATGACAAGGTGATGCTCAAGAATAGATAGCAAGGAAGAAGCATAAAGGAACAGCTATGCAAAAGAAGAACAGAATAAATCTATCATGGAGAAATGAAGCAAATCATGTACCAATACAAAAAGAAGACATTACATGATGACTCAGTAGATTCTGATATTGATCAAAGACCCTTTGGAGGGTGAATATAAGAAAAAAAGAAGTTCTTCCATGAAGATGAAGCATATATCAGACTTATCATCAAGAATGCAATATGAAGTACCAAGGAATATAATTTGGTATTTCCAACCCATTATGATACCCATGTCATCATTTTCAAGTTGTAACTTATAGAAGTGTCATCATAGTGGTCATTGCATGTCCATGTGTCAAGCCAAACCATCATGTGGAATATAATGATGTATTCTCAAGAAAAGTAAAAAAATGTAACATGTGGAAGTCAAAGAGTCATATGTGGAATATGAAAAGTCACTTAGTCATATATTGGAAAAATGTCTTTAGAAGAATTCCAAGAGTCATCATAAGTTCAAGATTTGTTTAGAAGTCCAAAGGACGTATTAGAAGTCCAAGATTCATGAGGGTATTCTAAGAGTTATGAGTATATGAAAGGTCATTCCTCTTGTTATAAAAGAAACCTCATGACTAAGGAAAATGGATTTTGGAGGTTTTAGCTTTGGAGAGCTAGTGTCAGCTTCTCTACTTGGCATTGGAGAGAAAACTACTCTTTTGAGAAGAAATAAGTCACTTAATGTTCCACTATTGGAACTAGTTTCTCATCATTGTAATTGTGTACTTGGATCTTTCACTTTATAATTGAAGCTCGACAAGAAAAAGCATTTTCATACATGTATTTTGAATGTCATAGGAGTATTATTTGGATGTTTGTTGTTTTCCTTTCACATGTACTAAGGAAATTGAACTATTTTGGTGGCCACGGTACTTATCTTGTTGAAGGTGTGTTGTATGTGGTTTTATGATTGTCATGTCTAAGTGAAATATTTAGATAACTAATGAATATTTCTTTTCTCATGTGTCTCTTTTTGGTTAGTACTATTACTTCCTTATAGATGCTCACTTTTTTCTGCCCCCCCTCCCCCCAACCCCATGAAAGTATCCTTTAACATATTACAACCAATGTTTCCGAATGTCAAATTACTTGCTTGGTCAATGGTTATGTATATAATATCTTATGTTATCTGTTGAAACCAAGAAAAACTTTACATTTATATTGGTCAGACCGATACTCTAGATGGGGATCCTACACCAAATGGTCTGAGGTCTAATGATGACTTCTCATTAGGGAGACCCCTTGTATGTTGGTAGTATCCAACATCATCAACATTTCTGGTGCTAGAAGGAGGGCGAGATGACAAGTTGTGCCAATTGAATCTTTGTTGAATCTCTTATCTTGAATGGCTAATCCTCAAATCATAATCATGGGATGTTTCTCTAGTTTATGTGCCCCTAGTGAACTTTTAATCCTTGATGAGATTTTTTATGAATTGTCTCAATTGAAATTTGATGGTGAGGATGGAACATCCATAACTAAGCACATTTCCAATTTTCTTAAATTTTGTGAATACTGTGAAATTGATGATGAAAGATATTCTTGTGTTATTTTCTTCCTCACTCTTTAAGGTCATGTTAGTCGATGGTGACACACCTTACCGTTTGCCTCTATTCATTCTTTTTATCATTTCCTAAATGAGATTCATCAATATTTTGATATGTAGGATTATCGAGATGTTATCAAAAGAATCAATCAACTTAGAATGAATCCTAATGAATTAATTGAATATATTTCCACTAGATTCCTTCACTTATGTTGTCATTTTCCTAGGGAAATTTTGGATTGGGATTTCTTTAAAGGGGGCTTTGAAATTTTTTTCCAAATGTCTTTACATGATGAATATAAACCCTTTGATTTTTACGTTCCCCCAAATTTTTTAGATTGTGAGATACCTCTAATTGTAGAGGAGGAACCTACTATTCCTTTTTTTCCTTGTCCTCCTCCTTTTCTGGATTCAATATAGGTGCCTCCTTTTGGTAATGTTGAAGCTAGGAAATCTCGAAATCAAATTCCTAATCCATATTCTCAACCTTCT
Organism: Pinus taeda; assembly: GCA_000404065.3. Taxonomy (NCBI): domain Eukaryota; kingdom Viridiplantae; phylum Streptophyta; class Pinopsida; order Pinales; family Pinaceae; genus Pinus; species Pinus taeda. The sequence continues at coordinate 55,241 of APFE030431528.1, forward strand.
CCCACTTTCCATGATTAAGACCCAATGCAGGAAACCTTGGAATAGTTCATGAAGCCCAAGGTGAAGGTTGATTACTTGATTTCTCAAGATGGTATTGACACTCAAAAATCAGTCTTAAATCTGATTTGGATTCTTGTCATCCTCTATCATATGTTTCTCATGATCCCTTACCCCTTGATCTGCTTGATCAATCTCTTCCAAATCCAAACATTGACCAAGTGCAAGGTATTCATTCTTCACAGGTAGAGGAGAAAGAAAGTGAAGATCCTTTTTATATTTCTTGTCTTTTTAAGAATCCTCTATGTCAATAATATCTTCTTCCATCCTTGGTTGATTTTGAATTTAGAAATTTTGGTGATGAATCAAATAAATTTAATTTTCTTAATTAGTATGATTTCGTGGAAAACCATCATCGTGATGATTCTGAATCCATTATTGTATGTCATGATGGTTTCTCAAGTGCACTATTTGATCTTTCAGTTTCTCAGGAATACTTTATTTTGGATGATTTAGACCTTAAATCTCGTTGGGTTGAAGGAAATGTTCTTATGTAAACTTCCTCTTCACCTCACTATCCCTTGTGTTGTACTATTTGTAATGCATTAACTTGCAAAGGAGATACTCCATTCTCTTCAAATTTATCATCTAATGCATTAGATTTTGAATTGACACAAGGTACTGAGGTCATCTATGATAAAGAATAAGGTAAGAAACTTATCAAGTGTCCATTCCACTCCTTATCATTTCCAATTTTGTATGAAGAAAATTCTTTTATCCAGGTTACTCATGAGATTTTTCTAATTTATCCATCTTTATATGTGCAATTAGAATAATATTTTGACTTGGGTAATATTTTTATCAAAGATGTAAAATATGACCAAATTAGTGATGTTGTTGAAATTACTGATGGTAGTTGTCCATGCACCATGAATGATCTTATTCAATCTTCAAAAGGAAATTTATAATTCTAGAAATTTATGGGACTCATCAAGGAATTGAGGCATTTCAACTTCCATTGATGGTTATGTTAGGTTCTCGTGACTATGGTAAGATACCTAAAATAAGTCTGTTGGAATTATAATGTATGTGTTGTACTTGATGGCAACCCACTTGTAGTAGAACAACTCACTTGTATATGGTAAATATATGAATGTACGTAACTAAATGAATCTATATGAGAGATATTAGAAGTGACAGAATGCATGGCAGTTGTGTTTACAGATGTGACAAAATGCAGGGCAGTTCAAAGGAATTAGTTCAAAATTAATGTACAATGGCAAATCTCATTATAACAGGTCTATTCAAAAGTAACAAGGTCATGGTAGAAAAGAATAGGATGAAGGAACAAAGGACTACATATCAGAATCAAGAAGTTGAATAGAAAGGGCATTTTCAGGTATGTTAAGTTGTATACGTGGGTTCACTGTACAAAAAGAGTGTATACATGAGGGTTAACAAAAAAAAAGGAGTGTATACATATATATGCACTTTCACAAGAGGAAAAGCGCATACATGTTGGAAAACCAACGTTTTGGTCTGAGGTATTTAGTCCAAGGTATTTTGGTCCAAGGTATTGATCTAAGGTATTTGGTCCAAGGTTTGACCCTAGGTATTTGGTCCTAAGTGGTTTTTGGTCCAAGGTGTTGAGAAACGCTTAAAACTATATAAGGAGGAGAAGATCATTAGGCCAAGGTGTGCAAGTATTGAATATCTTATGAAGTGTTAAATCATATATGCAGGTTATGAGCCTCTGATGCTTTGCTTGATCTGAGCTAAGGATGTGCCTATGTGATTGATGATGGATGATGGATCGGGATCATAAAGCATGAAATGAATTATCATTATGTGTTTGATCATGTAGAGTCTAGATCTAAATACTGACACATGTTTTATTATGTAAATGTTATGATTTGGGTATGACTGAAGTTTGGAATAGCTATGAAGTTTTAAGTTAGTATTTGCAGATATGTTCATTATTTCACTTTGGTAAAAGAACATATACACGCTGGTTCGACACATCGAAGTAGCGTATACCTTATGAACTATGATGTTTGAAGTTGCAATTGGTGTTAGGTTGTGTTATATTCTTTCGACAATTAGCCGACATAGTTAACCTAAGGGGTAGAAGGGGGGAAAAGCCCCCATTTTGTTTCGTTGATTTCATAGCCGGGGGGGGTCACAAGGGGTTTGAGGGGTGTAGGTAGCCCCACCCTATGGGGTTCAAGGCAACGCACTGGAAAATTTTGTTTTTGAACCCTATATTAGGTTGGGCGGACCTACCTATAGTTTTGTGCATGATTTTTCGCACATGGTTTTGGATGCGATGGTTTTCGGTCCATGGTATTGGATGCTTCGACATGTATGAATATGTATTGTAACATTGAAAGGAACATAATGAAAAATCAAGCTAGTAGTCCCGGTTTTGGGATCTAGGGGAAAGTCTCTGTGTATATGTGTTTTATGTGTTATGCTCTCGCATTCTTAATTTTCTGTGTTTAAGAATTCATATGCAGGTAATTTTTGTACGGGGTTAAAACCTACATTTGGTATCAAAGTTATTTTGGCTTCAAGGGGATGCCTATGTTGCTGAGGGGTTTCGCTTAGGCCTATGGTAGACCTTGTTTAGTTGGAGTTCTGTGGGATTGATTCTGGTGGTGAAACAAGATGGCGAGCAGTGGAAAGATAGAGATTGAGAAATTTAATGGTCAGAGTTTTGAGTTGTGGAAACTCAAGATGGAGGATCTGTTGGTGGATAAAGATCAGTGGATCATAGTAGATACAGGTACTAAACCAACAGGAGTGTCCGATGAAGAATGGAAGAAGTTGGATCAGAAGGTAAAGAGCATAATACAATTGAGTGTCTTAGATTCAATATTATTGAATGTATCAGGGGAAGCTATAGCAAAGGATTTGTGGGACAAGTTAGGGACTTTGTAGCAATATAAGTCTCTAGTGAATAAACTATTCCTATGGAAAAAGCTGTATGACCTAAGGATGAAAGATGGAGACTTAGTGACAGAGCATCTGAATGCATTTCATACTGTGGTAAATTAGTTATTATCTATTGATATTAAAAATTTAGATGAATATAAGTGAATCAGTTTGTTGTGTTCTCTATCAGATTCATGGGATAGACTAGTTATTGCAATAGGTAGCAATGCAACTTCCTTGCAATTTGATGAAATAGTCTCATCCTTGCTAAAAAAGGAAATGAGACGGAAAAATATGGAGAGCCTGAATGGTAATGCCTTGTCTGTATGAGGACAGTCCCAAAACAGAAACCAAAATAAGTCATCGAGTGGGAGATATAAATCTAGAGGGAGATCTAAATCTCTAGGAAAACCTGTAAAGGTGGTTTGATGGAAATATGGAAAGGAAGGGCACCTACAAAAGGGAATGTAAATCTAAAGCTCCTGATAAAGGAAAGAGATCTGATGATGCTCCTTCTACAGAGGCGAAAACCACCTCAAATGAAGGTGGGGATGTGTACTTGGCTTCTTCAAGTACACATGTAGATCATGAGGCATGTTTGATTGACTTAGGTGCATCCTTTTATTTCACTCCCCATAGAGAGTGGTTCTGCGAGTACGAGAAATATGATGGTGGTAATGTCTTCTTAGGGGATGATAGGAAGGCTAGAATCGTTGGTAATGGAAAATTAAAGTTGAAGTTGTAAGGTGGAAGGTTTAGAACACTTCCGGGTGTTCTGCATCATCCTGCATTAGCCAGAAATATAATTTCCATAAGTAAGCTAGATGATGCAGGTGTAAAAACAGTGTTCGAGAAGGATACCTGCAAGATGGTTCGGGGAGCACTAGTATTGATGCGAGAAGTTTAGATTGGAACTCTGTACAAGCTACAAGGTAGAACTATTGTTGATCGGTGCAACAATTCTGTGGTTCCCAAAAGTGGAGCAGAAAATCTAGTAGTCTCTAGAGAGAAGACCATGTTGTGGCATCAAAGGCTTGGACATATTGAAGAGAAGGGTCTTTGGATACTTCATGGTAAAGGTATGGTAGAAGGTATGAGTAATAGCTCTCTAGATTTTGATTTCTGTGAAAATTGTGTATATGGGAAGCAAAATCAGGTGAGTTTCCCCTTTGGTGGTAAGAGGGCGAAATAGATAGTAGAGCTTGTGCACAGTGATGTGTATGGACCTATGAAGGTTCCATCACTGGGTAAGTCTATGTACTATGTATTATTTATAGATGACTTCTCAAGGAATACATGGATATATTTCCTTAAGAAGAAATCTAAAGTCTTTGATAGGTTTAAAGAATTTAAGGCTCTGGTGGAAAACTAGACAGAGAAGAAAAAAGTGTTGAGGACAGATAACAGTGAAAGTTTTGCAGTAAGGAAATTTGAAGAATTCTATAAGAAGTGTGGTATAGCATGATAGAAGACTACTCCATATACACCTCAATAAAATGGAGTTGCAGAAAGAATGAACAAGATGTTGATGGAAAGGGCAAGAAGCATGCTCAGTGGTGCGGAGTTAGGACAAGAATTCTGGGCAGAGGTGGTGGAGACTACATGTCACCTGGTCAACATATCACCTTCATCAGCATTGGAGGATAAGACTCCATAAGAGGTATGGACTAGTAAGAAACCCTCTCTTTCACATCTGAGGGTATTTGGATGTGATGCATATGTACATGTTCCAAAAGAGAAAAGAATAAAGTTGGATAGTAAATCTAAAAAGTGCATCATTATTGGGTATAAGGATGGTTTAAAGGGTTATAAGCTTTGGAAACCAGTAACAAGGAAGGTTGTGTACAGTCGAGATGTGGTGTTTAGAGAGGTGAAAGATGTTATTAAACATGAAGTCCAACAAAAGGAACATGAGAATATAGAGTTTGAGCTGAAGGAGGAAGATATAGACTCTACAGCAGAGGAGGAAACAAAATATGAAGAGCCACAAACTCTGAGAAGATCAGTTCGAGAAAGAAGGCAGCCAGAAAGGTATAATCCATCTACTTTCTATTCAAATCTTGCTTTATCTATTACTGGTAATGATCCCTGCACTATGAAGGAAGTAGTAGATTCAGAGGATGGAAAACTCTGGAAAGAGGCCATGGTTGATGAAATGGCATCTTTGCATAGAAATGAGGCATCAGATCTGGTGGAGTTGCCAGCTGGAAGGAAACCCATTGGTAGCAAATGGGTGTTCAAGAAGAAGACAAATGCAGAAGGCAAGGTGGAGAGATACAAAGCTCAGTTGGTAGAAAAAGGTTATTCCGAGGTGTCGAGAATCGATTTTGGTGATAGTTTTTCTCCTGTTGCCAAGGCAGCTTCTATTAGATTACTTCTATCTATTGTTGTTGCTTTTGATTTTGATGTAGAATAGATGGATGTGAAGACATCATTTCTTCATGGGGATCTAGAAGAGAAGATCTACATGAAGCAACATGAAGGTTTTGCAATGAAGGGTAAGAAAGAACTGGCATGAAAGTTAAAGAAGTCTCTGTATGGGTTAAAACAGTCATCAAGGATGTGGTATCAGAAACTTGATACATTTATACGAGGACTTGGCTTCACCAGAAGCAAAGCAGATCACTGTGTGTATTTTAAATTAATTGGTGACCGTGTTATTTCTATGGTCCTGTATGTGGATGATATGTTGCTGGTTGGAAATGATAAAGAAATTATCCAGGATTTGAATACCCATTTATTCTCCAAATTTGACATGAAAGATCTTAGTGTTGGGAGCTATATTTTGGGCATGGAAATTAAAAGAGATCAGACAAAGAGGAAGCTCTGGTTAAACCAGAGGAAGTATGTCGAGACAATGTTGTAGAGTTTTAATATGCAGGATAGTAAACCGGTGAAGGTTCCTATTCCTATTGGTGTGAAGTTATCTATTGAACAACGTCCCAAGACACAAGAAGAGTAAGAGGACATGTCCTGTGTTCCATATGTAAGTGCAGTTGGTAGCCTGATGTGTGCGATGCTTTGTACTGGACTAGATATTGCACATGCAGTGGGAGTATTGAGCAAGTTTATGTCAAAACTAGGGAAGGAGCACTGGACAACAGTGAAGCAGGTTTTCAAGTATTTGTGTGGCACTAGTGATTATGGTTTGTGCTACCAAGGAAGACCAAGATTGGACAGAGTGTTGGATATTTGTGGCTTTGTTAATGCAGACTGGGTTGGAGATCTGGATCAGAGAAGATATACAAGTGGGTATGTGTTTAACCTATTTGGGGGTGCAGTCAGTTGGATGAGTAAGAAACAATCTGTAGTGGCACTATCAACTATAGAGGCGGAATACATGGCAACCACTCATGCAAGCAAGGAAGCATTTGGTTGCAGAGATTATGTTCAAGTATGGGGTTAGTACAGGGAGCTATAAGGATAGGTTGTGACAACCAAAGTGCAATTTTCTTGGTAAAGAACCCTGCATATCATTCAAAGACAATGCATATTGATGTTCAGTATCAGTTTGTGAGGGATATGATAGAAGACAAAAATGTGTTGCTGGTAAACGTGGACACTTTGAAGAATATTGTAAATGCATTGAAAAAATATGTGAGCTCTGAGAAGTTCTCTTGCTGTAGAGAAACAATGGCCATTGCAGGGATGGATAAATAACTAAGCTCTCCCGTGGCCCCCTGTGGAAAGAAAACATCAAGTAGGAGAATGTTGTGTTGTGCTATATTCTTTCCATGACTAGCCAACATAGTTAACCAGGGGATTAGAAGGGGGGTGGAGGCCCCCTTTGTTTCATCGATTATGTAGGGGGGGGGTCACAGGGGGTTTGAGGGGTTCAAGTAACCCCACTCTATGGGGTCTGCAGCAGTACCCCATAAAGTCTTGTCTTTGGACCCTATATTAGGTTGGGCGGACTTACTTATGGTTTTGTGCATGATTTTTTGCAGATGGTTTTGGATGCGATGGTTTTCAGTCCATGGTATTGGATGCTTCGGCATGTATACATATGTATTGTAACATTGAAGGGAACATAATGAAAAATGAAGCTAGTAGTCCCCATTTTGGGATCAAGGGGAAAATCTTTGTGTATATGTGTTTATGTGTTATGCTCTCACGTTGTTCATTTTCTGTGTTTAAGAATTTCTGTACGGGGTTAAAACCTACAGTTGGTTCTGGTTGTTGATGCAGTGTTCTTGGTTATGCTTTGTGTTCAGGTGACAGTGTTCTAAATGTTCAAATGATGGATCAGGATCATAACAACTTATCATTATGTGATCTCATAATGGATGGGCTATATCTGGTTACTAATACATATTGTATCCTTTATATATGATGATTTGGGTATGTCTAAATTCAGGAAGTGTAGCGAAGTTATAAGTAAGCATTTGAAGATATATACGCAGGTTCGCTTTGGTGAATTTGCGTATACACACTGGTTCGGATCTTCCAAGTAGCATATGCAAAAGAAAAGCTTGATGTTCAAGGATGATTGATCTATTAGATCAGTACTACTATTTTGCTATTGTTTGTCAATGATCTCTTCTTAGATCAGAAAGTAGAACTGAATATATAAGGAAATTGAGTCTGATTGATTGACTGATTGAGAAGGAAGGGTGATCCTTGTTTCTATCTATTTAGAACTCAGTAATATGATACTAGATCTTCAGAATGTCACTAATTAGTATAGTTTTTGGTTCAAAAGTTTTATGATTCAATATATTTAGAGATATATGTAGGTTGGGCTAAAGGAAGTAGCGTATACACGTAATTTGGGTTCAACCAAGAAGCGTATACGCTCTGATGCATGGTTTTGAGGTTAAAGCTAGTTCTGAATGATGATGCAGTGTTGTGGGTTCATATCTGTGTACTAGTTATAGTGATTTATCTGTTCCAGTTGATTAGTTGAAGTTGATTATGTATGAATGAATGATTCAATTGTGACAAAGGTTTAGAGGTTTTCAGTAATTGATTGAGTTGTGGTTGATTCAGAGAGTGATGATTGAGATGTATTTGATGGTTTTATTGTAGTTATGATTTTGAGCTTCAATGTTGTTGATGGGTCCAGTTTGAAAATTTGATGAAACATGGCCTTCAGATTGTGTTGTTGTGTACCAGGAGTATCCAGTCAGAAAATTTACGAAATGTGGTCCATGGAGGAAGAGAGAAGGTCATAGCCTTCTGTAGGCCAGTGCCTATGTACTAGTAAACATATCATCTAGTACAAGAACCAGGGGATTGGAGGTCCCTTCCAGTAGTAGCTGGAAAACGAATGAAGGTTGGAGCCTTCAATAGGCTAGTGCCTATGTACTAGTAAACATATAGGCTAGTACAAGAGCTAGGGGGTTGTAGCTCCCTTCTAATAGAAGCTAGAAAATGAGAGAAGGTTGTAACCTTCTGTAGGTAGAAGCCTGCGTACTGGTATGAGTTTGCACCAATAGAATATTGTAAACAGATTTTCTTATTATTAAAAGAAGACAAAGACGACAACAGCAGGTGGTTTTCACCCACATTGGGTTTCCAACTTAAGTCTTGGTGTTCATGTGTGTTTCTTATCTGTGATGGTTTATTCTGTTATTACTACACATGTTTACTATTTAATGTTTAATAATGTATTGATGCAGTAATTAAAGATCAACATATGATGAATTAACTGAATCATAAGTTCACTAGATATACGCTGGTTGCCTTAAGAATAGTTGCATGCACACACGATTTCCCTTCACTGAAGTAGCGTATATAAATCTGATTATGGAAATGAAAAAGTTATTTATTTGGAAATACTAACTCACCCACCCCCCCATTCTCAGTATTATTTCTAGCAATTGGTATCAAAGCAGGTCCTTTGGCATAAGCTTGATCACTTGAAGGAGATCCGTAGAAACAATGGGAAAGAAGCTAAAGAATAAAGCACCTCAAAAGAAGAAGGCATCCCAAAGTAACTATGACAGTGGGAGAGACGATTGGGGATTATGTGGAAACAACTCTTCAAATTCAGAATCACCTCAAAATGAAGATGAATAAGAAAAATAACTATTAGGTATGAATTTGTTGTCCTCTAGTGATACATTTCTTTGTTCATTTGAAGATGATGAAAGTGACAGCGAAACAACTGAATTTTCTCTTATGGGTGAAAGAGAAAGATATCAAATAGAGATAGAGTTTAAAAAACTCACAGACAAAATTAGAGATCAACAAGATCTATTGGACAAAAGGGAGTGTGCCTTCAAAGAAGAAGCTACTAGACTAAAAGCCCAGTTAGAAGAAGGAAACAAAGTAAGGAAATAGTACAAGGAAAAGGAAGATCAAAGTAAAAGGCTGCAGGATGAAGTGACATCATTGAGAAATGAAGTAAATGGAAAGAGCACAACAATCAAGTGACTTAAAGATAGATCCAGTTACTATGAAAGTCTTGAAGCTAAGAACCTCTCTCTAAAAGAAGATCTTGAAAAAACAAATAAGCTGAATGAATAACTACTCCAATAATTTGAAGAATAAGAAAATGAAGTTCTCAAATTAAGGCAACAAGTGGAAGAAGGAAGAAAAGGTGAAGAAATCATGAAGAAGTAGTATCTTGAAAAGGAAGAGCAATATCAGGATAAGTTAAATATCCTAAAAGGTGAATTAGAAGAAAAGGATAAGCTTTTACGATTTGAAGATAGTACTAAGATTTTGCATGATACTCTTAGTAGTGAAAGGTTTCCTGCCATCAAATCCAGTCTTGGTTTTCATGAATCTATTGAAGGTGAATCTAGCTCAGAAGGCGAGGCAAGGAACTCTAATGAAAATTCTGAAATTCTCAACAAGGAGATGAGAGCTCAACCCCATCAACAACCAAGGAAAGAAATTCTTCAAAGAAAATATAGTCAGTTATTTCCTCCAATGAATAATTTTGGATGTTTTATATGTCATAATTTTGGACATGTTGCAGCAAGATGCAGAAGTAGAATGGTTCAATACCATCACACAAAAATATCATCAACTTCCATGTACTTTAAGGGATATTGTTTTTCTTGCAATATGTTTGGTCACAAAGCCATTGACTACTATAGAAGGAATATGAAACACGTAATATGTTATGCATCTAACAAGTTTGGACATATAGCAAAGGATTGCTGGAGAAAATTTCAGGCACCATAGCAAAAGGAGAAAACATCATCACACTCAAAGATATGGAGGAAGAAGGAAGTACAGTCAAAAAGATGTGGCATAGCACAATGTACAGACATAACAAACTCAGGGGAAGCTGAAAGTGTGAAACTTCAGTGTTCTAAATCTCATATGAAATTTTCATGAAGACAAGTCACGTATATACGTGAGATCTAAGCTGTGCAGTCACGTATATACGTGAGATCTAAGCTGCGCAGTCACGTATATGTTGGTTTGAAGAAAAAGAAGTGGGACAGACTCAGGAAAAGGGGTCTGATATGGTTCAGACAATTATCTACTCTGTTGATGATGGTTACAATCTGCTGATGATATGTGGAAATGTGTTGGTCCTCATAAGCTGTTGAAAAGTTGATGTATATCTGATTTATGATGATGCCTTGATGATTCTTACTAATATTTGCAATGATCAGATCTGACAATGAACAGTTGGCATAGGTTCAGGGGGAGCATATACTTATAATAATGCATTGTTGGCATTATGTTTAGAAGTCTTTGGTACCTAATGATTCTTATCAATGGTGATGATGCTTATGTGTCTAAAGTGTTTAAATGATACATCATGCTATGTTATGGTTATGAGTTGCCCATGATGAAATCTCAGATGATACTTGTATTGCTTGGGGTTACATAGTTGTTATTCAAATCAGATTTATGGATGATTGTGGATGACTTTCTAATGATGCATACAATACATATATGTTGCTTACATGGTGATATTCATAAGGACAAGGAGAATACAAAGCTTGAGTAAACAACTTCATTATTTGATGATGAGCCACTCATTTCTTTTATGTTGGTGTCATCATGCCTTCAAAGATGCATAAAATTCATATGGTGCAGTTATGATGCAGGATTCCTATAGTTCTTGGCTCTCGCATCGTTGAGGATTGTTGTTGTTGGTGGTATCAAGAAAGCTTGACAAATGACCATGCGCTCATGGTTTTCTAGATACATAATTGATGGATACCCATTATGTTGATACATGGATGATTACTTAAGATTCATATTGATATATATTGTTGGTTAGCCAAGAAAATGGTGTTGTTACAAGTTCCATAGCCATTTGAAGACATGGATATTCGAAGACATGGCTTACTTATTCACATGATGATGATGACTTCTTGCTTTATGATGATAGGTTTGATATTCACATATGTTCATTATCATGATTGATGCTTATCAGATGTGGGTTGTTCCCTAGTGATGATACATGGTTGATATATTGAGGACTCTTGGGGAAAGATCATTTAGTTCTTGATGATGATGTTATGATCATAGATGATGACTATGGTGTTTTCACATACATAAGATATGATGTGAATGATTTTGTGTTACTACCTGGAGATATGACATATGCTTAGTTGGTTCACGGAAGGTGATGATAAGGCTCTTTCTACTAAGGAAACAAAGAAAGTTTATCTTGATAAGATCAAGAGGATGATTTGATATCTATATAAGACATACTTCGTCACAAGTTGATAATATTTACATTGTCATGATAGACATATATAGGTTGTTGTTCTGGATGCTGCTGACATATGCTTATGGTGAAGATCATATATGCTGTATGATAGTTTCTGATTACTATCATGGTCTTGTTTAGGTCTTTGGTTTTTGTTAAAAATTTCATGTATATCATTTGATGTAAAGGTCATGTAAAGGCCCATGTTGTAATAATATGTATCTATCTGTCATGGTCTTTTGATGAGTCCTTTTTGGTCATATGATGTAATTTGTACCCCCACTATGCATGGGAAGGATGACGTAATAATTGCTATATTTCAGTCATGTATAAACAATTGGTATATCCCCATTGGGTTGGGTGGATGTGTCAAATTTGGAATATCCCCACTTGGTTGGGAGATTGATGTATGTATGATTCATTGGTGATAAGAAGGTCAAACTCACATAGTTGAGTTATGGATTCATGTTATTCTTTTGGAAAATATTGTTGCAGACTCTGCATGTGCTCAGGGGGAGCATGGATGGTATAGTACATCTCAACATATACAAAGGGGGAGTTTAATCAGAAAATTCAGCATGTGCCTAGGGGGAGCATGGTCAATGTTTATATTCAGTTTCTCAGATATGAAAGTCTTCAGTTTGGTTAGCCCTTTTCCCTTGATATCAAAGGGGGAGAATATCTTGGTGTGCCCTTTGCCCTTGATGTCAAAGGCGGAGAGTATTTTGGTGTTGGTTGTTATCTCTAACAATTTATACAGCTTGTAGTAATCAACACCAACAAGGTTTCCATCAATTTCAAAGGGGGAGATTGTTGGCATTATGATGTATGTGTTGTACTTGATGGCAACCCACTTGTAGTAGAAAAACTCACTTGTATATGGTAACTAGATGAATCTATGTAACTAGATGAATCTACAGGAGAGATATTAGAAGTGACAGAATGCATGGCAATTGTGTTTACAGATGTGAAAAAATGCAGGGTAGTTCAAAGGAATCAGTTCAGAAGTAATGTACAATGGAAAATCTCATTATAACAGGTCTCTTCAGAAGTAACAAAGTCATGGTACAAAAGAATAGGAAGAACGAACAAAGGACTACATATTGTTAGGATATTCCAACATATAGGAATAGTTAAGTTCAACTTGGTCTAGTATAGAGTTAGGTATAGAGTTAGGTAAAGTGTGTTTCTTTACCGTTGTACATTTTGTAACTTACAATCCGACGGTCACGATATGTAGTGATCCGACGGTTCATTCTCTCCTCGGTATTACCGACACTGATCCGTGGCTTGACACCCGATTGGTCCATGAATTCTATTTAAAGAGCATGGAGGGTCATTTGTAGGTTAACCGTGCATGAGAGAAGCTTATGTAAATTTTCATTCTTTTATTAATAAATTGCCTGTAGTAGCCACGTTGGCGGAGGCCGTGGACTGTTTCCCTCTCTGAGGGTTTTAACCACGTCAAAATACTGGTGTATTGATCTGTGATCTGTTTGTGAGCGGTGTCCTTTTGGTCTTCTGTCTGAGGAACTTACCCTGTAAATTCC
>APFE030431536.1:4760-15474 GCA_000404065.3 Pinus taeda
CAAAGGCCTTCGAACATCTTAAAGAGGCAATGTGCCAAGCACCGGTCTTAGCTACACCGAACTTCACAAAAACCTTTATTGTGGAATGTGATGCTTCAGGAAATGGAATTGGTGTTGTTTTAATTCAAGATGAAAGACCCATTGCTTTCGAAAGTCGTCCAATCTAGGGAAAGTATTCACACAAAGTTGTTCATGAGAAGGAAATGTTGGCAATACTACATGCAATTAAGAAATGGTGACCCTACATAATGGGAAGACACTTCAATGTAAAAACGAATCATGATAGCCTTAAATACTTTTTAGAACAAAGATTATCCTCTGAAGAAAAACAAAAATGGGTCATAAAGATGTTGGGTTATGACTTTGAAATCATCTAAAAAAAAGGGAAGAAAAATGTTGTGGCAAATGCACTCTAAAGAAAGGATGAGGATGTGGAAGCATTGTTGTGCGCCATTTCTATTGTCCAACTAGATTGGATAAACTAAGCAAGGGAGGAGTTACAACAATATTCAAGTACATCTGATACATTTAGCTGGAAAAATGATTCATTATGGCACAAAGATCACTTATACCTCTGTAAGAATTCCCAACTCAAACAAAAGATTCTTATGGAATTGCACACTTTTCCCTTAGGAGGGCACTCAGGATTTTTGAAAACTTACCACAGGGTTATGAAGGAATTTTTTTGGGTTGGCCTTAAATCGGATATTCAAAAGTTTGTGGCAGAATGTTTGGTTTACCAACAAAATAAAGTTGAAACAATTAAGACCCCATGTCTATAACAACATTTATCCATTCCAAGCCAATGTTGGGAGGAGGTTTCAATGGATTTTATCACAGGTTTACTCAAGTCTGAAGGAAAGAGTGTCATCATGGTGGTACTTGACAGACTTACTAAGTATGCAAATTTTTGTGCATTATCACATCCATTTAAATCCATTACATTTGCTAATTCATTTATGGAAACAATTCAAAAGCTACATGGAAACCCAAAGATTATTGTAAGTGACAGAGATCCCATTTTCACTGGAATTTTTTGGACAAAATTATTTTCTTTTTCTTGGTACTCAGTTAGCTCATAGCTCATGTTATCATCCTCACTATGATGGGAAAACTAAGATATTAAACAAATGTTTGGAAGGATATCTTTGTTGCTTTGTATCTGATAAACAGACACAATGGGTCAAATCGTTGCCTCTGGCTAAATGGTGGTATAACACTTCTTTCGATACTGCAGCAAAAATGACCCAATTTATGGCACTTTATGGATATGAGCCACCATCCATCACATCATATTTAAGAGAAAATTCTAAGGTTCAAGCAGTGGAACATCACATTGAGCATCAACAACAAGTACTCCAACTCTTAAAGGATAACCTTGTGTTGGCACAGAATAGAATGAAACAACAGGCAGATCAACATCATAGTGAAAGAAGTTTTGATGTAGGTGATTGGGTATTCCTACAGCTACAACCATATAAACAAATGTCCCTCAAGAAAGCTACAAAGGATAATGAATTATCACCAAAGTATTATGGTCTGTACAAAGTGTTGCAAAGGATTGGTACTATGGCATACAAATTGGATCTTCCTTCAGCTTCTTGAGTACACCCAGTTTTCCATGTTTCATGTTTAAAGAAGGTTATAGGCGACAAGCTCCTAGTTCAAACAATATTTCCAGAACTTGACGAGGAAGGAAAAATTATATTGGAACCAGAAGCCGTTATAGAAACAAGAACTCGATAGCTATGAAATCGATCAATTTTGGAGTATCTCATCAAGTGGAAGAACCTATCCGCTGAAGGTTCCACATGGGATGATGAGAATTTTATACAGAAGCATCCAGAACTACTCAAGCATTGAGGACAACACTTTCTTGAAGGAGAGGGGCATGTTGGGTCCCTATAATACTAGTGATTCCCCCATTACTATTGTAGTTGTATCCCTTATTAATATTGTTGTGCCCCTATTGTCCCCATATTGTTATTACTGTGCCCCATAGAATCCCTCTATTGTTATTTTTGTGACTTTATATTATTATTGTTAGGTCAGATTGGTTATATTGTGAACCCTTAGACTCCTATATATAGAAAGGAGGTTTTTTCATTAGAATCATCCAAGAACTGTTCATTTCTGTGATGTAAAGGAGGTTTCCCCCTCGAAGAGGCTGAACTCTAATGCGTTGACCTATCTTTTCTATCTTTTTGTGAGCTGGCTTCATAATAGAGGGACTACTGTTTTAGGATATTGATTTGGGGATGAAGGAATAAAACCCATATTTCATTAAATATGGAATTAAATAGTGGATTTAGAATTTCAAAATAACAAAAAAGCTCAATTCTAGTGATGTCCTTGTAATAAAAGTTTTCGAATTTTAATGGAATGTGTGTTATAAGGGATATGGAGGGATATGTAAGACGGGTTAGGGTTTTGAGAATAGGTGAAAGGAGATATGGGAGGGATAGAAATAATTTTTAGGATTGAGTGATGGGAAGCATAGAAAGTATTATGGTTTTAAGGCATAAGTAGAGGAAATTATAGGGTTTGACATTTAGCATAGAAACTTATCCTCAAATGCATTAATTGAAATCCAAGGATGAAGTTGAGGGGCAACACTTAATTGTTTGAGGGATAAAGAAGAAACATTTGGTGTTTTTTACATGGTAAGAGGTCGTTTGGCCCTTCCTATCCTTACGCGTAATGCCTCCTACAGGCATGCAATGCCCTTCTCTACACACAATGCCATTGTTTTTTTCACTGAGAAAACTGGCCTACATGTAGTGCTCTATCCCTACGTGTAGTGCCACTTCTCCTTGGCCCAAAACTCACTCAACTTCTCCTCTTTTCTTCACCTTTTGATTCCTTCTTTGCCAAATGAGAATGATGAGTTTGAAAATGAAATGTGACACCTTACATAGGAGTAGATTTTGATTTTTCATTAGAAAAACCCACTTTCTAATGTTTCTGGACCTTTTTCAAATCTATGTTTTAATGCCTTTTCTTCATTGTTCCTTTTCAGGTGGATGATGCTTAATTTGCACTGATTTTTGCCGTGGTTCATTGTCTTGTAACAAGGAGAGATTCCTTGTGCATCTAGGATCATTTATTACACAAAGTGACTTAAATTACATAAAAATATAAACTAACTCAAAATACTCTGTTTTCACCTCAAAAACATGTTTTTGAGGTGAAAATTACATTAGTTAAAAAGATAATTGTATAGTGACTATGACTTACTAGCAATCATTCTTGATTTATTTATCATCCTCATCCCCTTGCTACCCTTTATTTACACCTTTAAATCATGCCTTTTACCTTGGAAATGAAACCCTATGACCTAATGAAAACATGATTGCATTTTGATCATGAAACCATGACTGAATACAACCGAAAGATGGGTCAGCAAGTGTACTTTGTGAGGGATAAATTAGATTTTATGAGGACAATACAACCATCAGTGGATCATCTTGACATGGCCTAATGAAATGATGTAAAAATTTCAGTATGGGGCCCCTAAAATGAAATTGCAAAGAGAAAATTTGATCCCTGATGGAAGTATGTAGATACTGACACTAATAGGGTCTTTCTTTTACACGTTTCACATTTGGTTTCAAAGTGATCTTCATTACACCCAGACCCCCTACTATCCCCTTCAGATCCAAGAACTTGGTAGGAAACACCTCCTAGTATTCATGAAATAGTTCTGGGACCTTATCAACTGTGTCCTCATCCCAATAATCACATATCTTTGTAAACTTAGGTTTTGCATCCGAATCAAATGTTTACTTGTCTGGTCTTGAAAGGTTCTATTATATCAGGGATTGCTTCTTTGGGTCCCTCAACCTCATGTTGTCCCTCAGACTCTAGAATGATAATATTTATAGGGTCATCTTCTTCTTGTTTTGCGGCTACATTACAACATTCTAGTGCATGGCGCAACTACATATTCCAGTCTGATTGAACCCATTCTACTGGCTCTTCAGGAATTCTCAATATTGTAGCCTTAATTTCCTAGAGAAATTCATCAATGCATGCAAATCCATCCTCAAAGCTGAAATTTAACAAGAAACTTTCCCACATGATATCCCACTCGGTCGTCTCATGCCCCAACTCCGTTTCCAAGTACCAGTTCATCGGAATAGTATCTATAGTGTGACAAAAGATATGTACCCATTCAGGTTGAGGCTCCTCCCCCCAAGCTTTAGTCCATTTCACTAATTACTCTCGCGAATCATCCTTGCCTGAGTATTTCTCTGTTAGGCGGGTATTCACGTACCTAAACCTTAGCTTCATCATTCTCTTGTACTCCTTCCAGTCAGCTAAGCTATCCTTATGCTACCCCACAAACGTGCAGGTGTATCATGTAGTGCCGGATCTAGTGCCTAGAACTGATATTCCTCTGGCACCTCCTTTTGAAACTTATCCAAAAACAAGTTAACATCATCTAATCCATCATAATATGGTATATTTCGTATCTTTGTAGAAATGCAGCAAAGAGATTGTGTCAACATGTTCCAGCGTAGCGAGGAAACTTCGTGCAGTCTATTCTACCAATTCTCAAGTTCTTCATCAGAATATGAGGTACAAAAACTATCTATATCCCATGTAATTAAGCCATCTGAAGTGGGATTGATCTAGTCTTCATCACGCATAGTGATCTTATATCTCTGATCCAAACTGTCTTCCTCTTCATAGTCATAGATTCGTTTTGTGTATTGCACGCGTTTAGTTGGATCCAATGGGACAATAACTCGAAGCACATTATTTTCAAATGTCATCCTTCAATTCTTCAGGTTAATGACTACATCCATGTCGAAGGCCCAATCAATTCCTAATAGTGCAAGGTAAGGATTGTTTTCATCCACTGTCTTGATTTCTTCAAAGTCGACTAGAGCGCTTTCTCCCTCAATGTCCAACGTGACCCCATACAGGCACCCCATAGGAATGATCTTTTGTCATTTTCCAAGTGTATTGTTATAGGATACCATTGTAGCATAGGTCTCCCCATCCTTTCCCACATTTTTTTTGGCAACACATTTGCATTAGAACGTAGATCCAGGATTACTTGATCTATTTTGTACTCTCCAATCTGTGCAATGAGTTTGAGTTTACAACTTGTCCGCTTCTTTCTTTGCCTAATTTCCTCACAACACATATTTTGAGAGGATTCTTGATATTTCCTCTACAGTTATCAATTAGCTCTTGGAGCCCTTCCATGGCCTTCCTATCCCACAACAACTTCATGTAAGTCTTATGAAAACTAGCCAGCAACGAAGGGTCTACATCCCGCACTTCATTGTTTCCACAATATTTCTCCTGGCATTCTGAGGTAGAAGCCTCTACAAAGTTCTTCTTGGCTTCCACACAAGTTTCCCTGGCCCAGTTTAGATCGAATCCAACCTTGCACACCTAGCCTTTTGTTTCTAGCTTCTTTCCTTTATCTTCTTTAGTGGAAATACCACTCGGTGTCACAATATTAATGCTATGGTCCTCTTCGCGAGGCTATACCCTCATCATTTGAATATTTTTCATGGGTGATTGAGTCTTCTTCTCCTCCATCTTAGCTATCAATACTAGAAAATCTTCTATCACATGATCAAACTGTCGACAATATTGACAAGAGGGATGTGTTGGGTTCTGACAGTCGCACGTAAAATGTCCTGCTTCTCCACAGTTGTAACAAATAACTTGTTCATGACCTCTTCCATCCCCTCCTCCTCGTCCTCTTCTGTGGCCCTAGAATACTCCACACGCTACACCTGCAGCTTGATCCCGAGGCCAAGTTTCTACTTGCATTCTATATGTAGGGTTTTGATCCATCATTAATTTGTAGCTTCAACAATTTCACTCATCATGCCCAACCGATTCACTGAAAGTACAAAATATTTTTTTGGATTCTGCACAAACTTCTGTAAAAGGTGACAATTGTCAATTTCATGCTTCACAACTATATGATAGATAGCACACTATAAAGGTACCCCTACCCTTGGTTCCACAATTTTCTCAGGCTTCAAAGGAACAAGACCTCCTCCAATAAGGTAATTTTGATGAAATGTGTTAGTGTCGGTGAGTTCAACATGTCACCAATGATCAAATATGCTCTTACAATTTTTTTTAGGGGGTATCAAGTTCAAATTTGATCATGTCACTAGGTTTTCAAAATAAAATTTGGTCACTGGTTAGTTTTTCTAGGATTATCTCTATTCTCTCAATAATTTCACATGTCGGTCACTTACATCGCTTAGATGAATGTATCATCATAAAGAGAATATCATCATCACGTCAGTTATCACCATCATGATTTCACTCAGTCTAATGTATCCATTAGGTCATTAGGGTTTCAAGGTCACCAACATTTTCATTTCATGCATAAAACATCTGACATAGGATGATGTTGTGATAAGCAACTATTTTCAATAAATTTTTATGTAATTCCATAAGTACTTCATGGCTATAGTCTCAAGGTTTCAAAAGAAATATTGTTCATTGTTCAAAAAACATAAAAAGAAGTCCAGGTTACAAATCTCCAAGGTTGTCAAGATCAAAAAGAGTGAAAGCCATGTTTGAAAAAGATTTGTGCAGCCCATTTTCACTCAAAAGAAAATCATGCTATGTCTATAAAAGCCCAAAATTCTCAAATATATTTCATTTGCATCCTTACCTCATTTGGTTATTAGGCTCTTTCCCCCTTAGGTGAGAAAACGCGAGCTTTTCATCTCAAATTCGCAAAAATTCCTTGGCGCTACGCTTCTGTGAACTTTGTTGTGTTTCTGGGAGAGGCTTTGCATTTTTGTGAACTATG
Organism: Pinus taeda; assembly: GCA_000404065.3. Lineage (NCBI taxonomy): Eukaryota > Viridiplantae > Streptophyta > Pinopsida > Pinales > Pinaceae > Pinus > Pinus taeda. The sequence goes on from APFE030431536.1 coordinate 11,563, forward strand.
TTGCGCTCTGGCACTGCACTTCTATGAATTGTGCTACGCAGAAGATAGAGTATCCCAAAACTCACATAAAATCACCCTACAAAGAGGCTCATTCACACATCATTCCATTCAAATACATGTGGAAAAGTACGCACCACTGATGAAGGTTGTGATGAAATTTTTCACTTATGAGGGGAGGTTTTCCACATTGTATCAATACCACAGTAGGCTTCTCATGCACTTCAAAACTATGAAACCTATTCACTTGTATAACTACTTGTGTAGAAGTGTCATTAAAATGTCTGAAAAGGTGAAAATTAAAAACAAAGAGCATTACCCTAGCCTTTTCCATCAGAGTTTGATAAAGGTTGTAGTCCTCCATTAGTTGGCAGAAAAAAACATAGCATGGGATACCTTTATTGAAGCAACATTGTAGAGGCACAAGACTACTTCACCAAGCCATCACCAAGACACATCAGCACAACCTATGGAGGTAGGGTCATTAAGAAAATTAGAGGAGGTTCCCAAGGCACCTAGACCTTAGGTGGCAAAAATATACGAGAGAGGAAAAGGGCTTGTGTTTACTTCTCAAGTTGAGAAAAGGGCCAAGCCTTCTACATCAGCACAACACGGATCACATTTATAGGATGACGAGCTAATTGAGCATCATTTTGAACTAGTTGACTTGGAGACAGAAGATGAACATTCAACCTTGGAACAATATATCAAGGAGAAGGACTCCGAAATCAAGGAGCTCATGGAAAATTTGGAAAAGGGCCAGATTTATCATTTCTTTCATTGAGCAAGAAAACAGTCAACTCAAGGCCAAACAACTAATCATGGAAAAAGATCAATCCAAGATTTTAAAGAAATAATTCAAAGGTAAAGCAGTGCTAGAGCATGATGAGCATGATGAACAAGAAAATCAGGTTGGAAGGAAGAGGCCTAGGACAATGGGTCTCAAAAGAGCATTGCAGAAGGAAAGAGAGCAAAAACTACTAGATGGGGATTTGGATATTGAAGACAAAATTGATATGGTGATAAACGAAGACAAGGAATATTGGATAGGAAAATTCAATGGCCATCTAGAGAAGCTTCGTTACAAAACTAAAAGGGATAACCATATGTTGAGGCACATGTCCCACCACTACCAAACCAAAAACAAGATTTGCAACATCAAGGTCAAAACTGAAGGAAACCCTAAGAGGAAGAGATGAGAAGGGCAACTTGGATATGCTTGATGAAGCATCCATGATAGAATAATACATTTTATCTATCACTTTTGGACCAATTATGGGAGTTTTGTTAGCATTTTTTGTTTTTGGTGAAATTTGGTGCAAATTGAGGAAAATACACTAGTTTCATAAATGCAACGCCTTGGCACAACGATTTTTCCTCAAAGCTCTAAATGAAAAATAGTTTTCATTTTTGGAAAGCTGATGGCCTTTTCTCAAAACACATTTACTCATATTTTTAAAACAAGGATAAAATTTTGAGAAAAAGGCGTCAAAAATCAACTTTTTGCCCCTCTTTTTGACAGGCACTGCAGTTCTAGAGACACTTTAGGAGAATGAACTTTTGGGGGCTTCCCATGGGTAATTTTCAAAAATTAAAGATGGTATGGAAACTAGACAAACAAGGCTAGTATACCATTCTTTAATATTTCAAATTTTACTTCAGGAAGGCATCCAAAAGTGGCCTCACAGTTGGCGTTGCACTTCTACAATTTTCTAAGATTTAATTAAACATTTCATTCTGTAATTTCTCATATTTTCTAGTTTGACTTGGTCAAAGGTGAATTGATGATGTAAATTCAGTATCTCAAACTATAGATGAGGTAATCATGAATAAATTAGAATGATATGTTTTTTTCATGTTTAATTAGTGCTCATAAATGAAGCAAAACTCATATCAAAGTCTAAGAGAAGAGTTTAGTTTTTACCTTCTCACTCTCACTTGTTGGTTGAGAAATTCTTGGAAACTCTTCCACCACTCAGGGATTCAACCCCTGAAGGTGGGGAGACTGTTTGTTTTAGTATATATGTATCATTTCTCACTCATAGAAAAGAGTTGGACTTCATAGAACAAATTTTTTATCTTACGCTTTCACTCAGTAAATCATGGAGCAGTTGCAGCTATTTTTCAGGAATACATGTGCAGTGAGTTTGTGATGTTGTTTTCTTTCTATCTCAGTTTCTTACGAATGAATCCATATTTTCTAACATGTTTTTATTTCCTCATTTATTTTCCTTACGGTTATATAGGCTAAATTCTTTATATTCCAAGCTCTGTTTATGTGGAAAATCATTTCTATGTATTTATTCTTCTAAATTAAAGAATTCATGGTTCACATGCTCATTATGACCTTCTAAGATTTTCAGACCTTACACTACATTGACCAAATTATCAAATTCATCAAAAGATACTACTATCTTGCTCCTTTTTATGCCTGCTACTGCAAACTTTTGAGACCTTGACCTAGTTGCTTTTTCTCATCCCTGGTTGAGCAATCGAAAAACCCTAAATTTCCAAAAACTCATCTGAAACTATTATATCTAGCCTAAAATCCATCTTTCTTCTAGTCATTTACTATGAAATCGTTAGGGAGATCCCTCATTGGTTTAGCAGGGCTAGTTTCCGAACTAGAAGTGGGTTGAAGTTACCTCTTTTGATCTCCTCCTCAGCCTGAGATATTGTAGGGGCTAACATTTTGGTTTGTTCTGGGGAAAGAAATATCATATATTCCATGGGAAAGAATGACAAGGATCATACCTAATTGTTGATGGTGAATAGTGTTCAGACATAAGAAAGGATGTGCATATTTAACTTGGCGACTCCAGCGTCAAATAATACAAAGGTTCATAATTTTCATGGTGACTCCATTGTTCAAAAACTGGTAGTTTGTAGAAATTCTTGGTTACTTTATTATTTTCCGAAAGGATTCAACTGCTTGAGGGTAGGATCCTATGAATCGAGCTCATATTCCTAGTTTTCCAAATTGTATTCCTTGAATAGATTGGAAAATAGGGCTGCCAAAATTTAAAGGTCATGACGGAGAATATGCTAGTTTGCATTTGGTCAAATTTCATTTTCATATTCACGGATTAAAGACGAAGTTTCCTGAAGATTGTCTAATGAATATCTTCATGGCTACCTTGGAGGAAATAGTGAGGAAATGGTATGAGATTCTACCATATACTAGTTTATATTCTCTAAAGGATTTTCATTCAATTTTCTTTCAACATTATCAAAATTGCATTTTTTCCTTATCAATGATGGATAGGTGTTGTGAGATTTATGAAATTTTCTTGAAAATTCGTATGGGGATGAAGAATGTATGGAAGAAGATATATTAGAAGCACTTTATGACTCTTCCTCCCAACAAGAATTAGCATCTTCCTCCTTGCATGAAACAGACTGGGATCAAAATAAAGAAAGGCCTATTCCTGATCTTGAAAATGAAAATCACCAAGATAATGTTGATTTCTATAAAACTCAGTGTTCTCCTCTATCTTAAGATGAAATAGATCATCTCCTGAAAAGTCATGTTACAACCCAAGTTAAGGCAGGTTTTTAGTGCTTGTTGGGTTGTGTTATATTCTTTCCACATAGTTAACAGGGGGTTTGAGGGGTACCCGTAACCCCACTTTATGGGGTCCGGGGCAGCGCCGCGGAAAATTTTGGTTTTGGACCCTATGTTAGGTTGGGCGGACCCACCTATGGTTTTGTGCATGATTTTCGCACATGTTTTTTGGACGCGATGGTTTTCGGTCCATGATATTGGATCGATGGTTTTTTGGTCCATGGTATTGGACGTGATGGTTTTTCGGTCCATGGCATTGGATGCTTGAGCATGTATAAATATGTATTGTAACATTGAAAGGAACATAATGAAAAATCAAGCTGGTAGTCTCGGTTTTGAGATCCAGTGGG
>APFE030431541.1:0-15741 GCA_000404065.3 Pinus taeda
AATTCGATTAGCGGCAATCTGGAATGCTCTAAAGATGACGAGATTTCAAAATAGGGCAACACACAGGAAGCGACTTCAAAGCAGGTTTCAGTTGAAACCAACGACCCACCCAAATCAAAAGAAGTGGAAATAATCCCAAAGGATCCATCGGGCGAAATCGTTTTGCAGATTGAAGAGATTCCTCCCTTGGATGTCTTCTATAGCCCAAAGCATAAAGCTTTAGTGAAACGACAGAGGAAGAGGAGAAGGACTGATCAACCTTCTTTATTCCCAGAACTAACAGTAACAGGCAATGTGGTATGGAAAGAAGAATTTGACCCCTCTGATGACTTGACAAAGCTATCGCAATATGTTGGAGCTTATTCGGCGGTGACAATAGATAAAGCATCGTAGGTGAGCAGTTTGTTGAAGACAAAAGATCAGGATATCTTTTCGCTACAGGCACAATTATTAGAAGCGCAACAAAAGGCAAAGCAGGCAGAACAACAATTGCTAGTACAGCAACAAATAAGCAATTAGCTGACTAAACAATTGCAGAAAGAAAAACAGAGGATTGACAACAGTGCGGTCCAAAAGCAAAAGGAGCTATCGGAGGCATTGGCGCAACTAAAAGCATCAACTGAGGAAATGCTAAAATCCAAAGATGAGCAGATCGCTCAATTATCAGCTCAACTTGAGCAAACAAAAAAGCTCCCGCAGGTAGATGAGTTTAAAGCAGAGGCATTTCAATTAAACAAAGGATTGATAAATCAGATGAAGCTTTTGTACCAGCAAATCACGCAGGCAGAACCATTGTGCGACTTAGGAGCATCCATAAGTGAAAAATTAGAAAAGGCAAGGACAGATTTGGATCAAGCTGAAGAAACATTGACAAATTTCTTGGAATGGCAAGATTCCGATTAGGGACAGGAAGCTAACCTACCAAGGATTCTAGAATCGCACAAAGAAATATTATTCACATAATGGAAATCTCAGTTAATGAAGGCAGAAAGAGCGATTTTAAGATGCAAGACAACCACTAGTAATTTGGTTGAATTGGTTAATAATACTCTTTACTTGTCTAACATTATTTCTCAATGTACTCCAGGCCAATTAACAGCAACGAAGATGTTGGAGAAATCATGTTACCCAGAGCTGGAGAAAAATGGAAGGTTAATTGCGGGAATCAACAGTTTGACATGGGATGCCTATTGGTTCTTTTTAGTGAAGCCGCACAGCCAGAGATCCACCCTCAAATGCCTCACAGATGTGATCGGGTATATTATCCCCGATATTCAAGATGCCACCTTTGCTGCCCAACTCAGCTTGCACCTCAACAGACCACCCGAAGTGGAGCCAATGCTTGCGATAAGCCAACTCAGGTTTAAAGGCAAACAGCCTGTGTCATGATTCACATCGCCGACTGCCAGATCGCTCCCAAGAAGATAGATAGTATTAATTGATGCCAATTAAGTAGGATTTTGTTTTCATAGATTTTTTTAGTAGTATTTATAGACCCTTTCATGCATTTAGAAACGGTCGTAAAGTTTTGTATATGACTTAAACCCTGAAGTTGCACTATTGTACTTCAGGGATATTCTTTTATGAAACTGGACCAAATCATTTCTGATTTGAAATAAGGAAAGTTTTTAATCAATGTGCACTATTGTCCTTTGTTGAAAAAAATTTCTGCGTTGAAGGAAGAATCTCAAATAGCGATTGATATTGGGATTGATTAGCAGCTCATATGGTACTATTATCTATGTCTGGACTCATTCTTGTTATATGAATTGTCATTTGATCGCTCTTGCTATTATCGCTTATATATATGTGTTTTAACAACATCCTTTATGCATCCCACTATTGGCTATTTATAGCATGCTTTTCTTTCAATCATATATGTATCGACGATATAAATGATAAATGCAGTAATTTTGTGTTAATCACTTTGTTTAACTATTTAGATGAAGTAATCTTTAAATGACTGAATATCTATGTTTATTTTACAGAGTCATCTACATGCCTGTCAATAGACAAAGATTATTAAATGCTGCATTTCAAAAGAATAGTTGTTCCCGGGATTAGTATTAGTTTTCTTATTTTGTTGATAGATTAAGTTATCCGCCTATCATTAGAACAGACAACCCATCACTCATCCACCCCTTTTATTCATTATCGGGAAACTGGTTCCTTTATATCCAGTCGGAGCCACCATCCCAAACGGAAAAGGAGTTGTACTAAGGTCCGGACCGGGTGGTTATCCCCCAATGTTGTTGCAGCGATTTTCGAGGCATCAACAAGTAGTTAACTATCCTACCTATGATAAAGAATTGTATGCATTAGTTCATAGTGTGAAAAAGTGGAAACATTACTTAATGGGCAAAGAAAAAGTAATACATATTGATCATCAGCCACTTCAATACCTACACTCCCAAACTAAATTGCAGCAATCAAGACATTACAAATGGATGGGTTTTCTACAATAGTTTCATTTAGTTATCAAATATAAAAAGCGTATACATAACAAGGTTGTAGACATGTTATCTAGACCCATTATAAATGCATCTACCATACTTAAGCATAATTATGTGTTGCATGAAAGCTACATAGAACAGTATCCTCAGGATATGGACTTTAAATATGTATATGCAACTTTGAATCAAGGCAAAAGAGTAGAAGAATTGGACTATCATGTGAAGGACCAACTCTTATATCATTGTGGGAAACTCTGCATTCCACAAACTGAGACGGCAAAGATAATTAGGGAAGCACACACTTCTCTGATATTAGGTCACTTTGGGGTAAGTAAAACGGTTGCACAGCTGCAAAGGTTCTGCAATTGGCTGAAAATGAGTGAGACAGTTTCTAGATATGTAAAGGGACATGCCATGTGTGCTAAAAGCAAGCCCAACAATAGAAAACTAGGCTTTTACACTCCCCTGCCAGTTCCTTCTCACCCTTGGGAAAGCATTTCCATGGATTTTGTTGGAGGACTGCGTAAATCTAGGAAAGGTCATGATTATCTATATGTTGTTGTGGATAGGTTTAGCAAAATGTGCATTTTGATACCCTGTAGTAAACAGATTACAGTTGAACAAACTGCAAAGTTATTCTTTGAACATGTATGGGTTCATTTTGGATTACCCACTTCCATTATATCTGATTGAGACACCCGATTTGTGGGGAAGTTTTGGTCAAGTCTGTGGGAACTAATGGACACCAAATTAAAGAAAAGCACAACTTTTCATCCACAAACAGATGGCCAGACAGAAGTAGTTAACACGACAGTAATCTAGTTACTGAGAGGATAATTGCAGCAAACATCCTAAGCTTTGGGATGAGCACTTGTGCTATGTGCAGCATGCTTACAATAGAGCCAAACACTCTTCTACGTAGAGATCTCCTTTTGAGACCTGTTTTGGTTTCATACCAAGGTCTCCTTTGGATTTTGTCTTTGGTAAAGATACCATGGTTGATAAACTTAGTGATGTGAACAAGGAAGATAGGTTCATTGAACAGATCCAGGAGATCCACCAGGCAGTACAGGAACAGCTGGAAAAGAGCCAGGCCAAGTACAAGGCTAGGCATGATAAGCATCGGATGGAGCATAGTTTTCAAGTTGGAGACCAAGTCTAGCTGTATATCAGCAAGGAAATAATGCAAGGTGAAGGTAGAAAGATAAAGTCGATAAGGTATGGACCCTTCAGGATACTTGAGAAAATTGGTGAAAATTCCTTCTGCCTTGATCTGCCAGCTTACATGCACATCTACTTAGTCATGAATGCACACTGCGTGAGGTTGTTTGAGCCTTCAATGATTGAGGACCTTGAAGAGTAGAGTCAATTACCTTCTGTTGATGACCTGCTACCTGATTATCTTAATGAGTTGCATGAAGACACAGTGTTGGACAGGAAGGTAAGGATGACGCGCAGTGGACAGGTGAAATACCTCAGGATTGGGCTTCAAGGTTTGAAGTCGAGTAGTGCAAAGTGGATTGAGATTGGACAAGTGAGACAACCGTTCCCTCACTTAGTCAATGCTTGAAGAAAAACCAACTTTTGGTGGTCCAAAAGCTTTTTCAGTAGGGAGGTCGTGATCTGAATCAGATCCATAAATGATTAACAAAGAACCCTGACTATATCAGGACAAAACAAATCCTTAATGAAATCCAAAACAGCATCAAAAACCCCCTGAACCAATGGCCATGGCAGCCGGTGCGAAACGACAAGGACCTCAGTCAAAGCGCACTGACCAAGGCCCATGGAGACTGTGTAGGAGCCCAAAATAGCCCCTGGGAGCCCCAGATCGAGAAAAGGAGGCAATTTTGATGCGCGATTAATAGGGCCGAAATGGGGGAGCCTTAAGCACTCGGTTACGTTGGGAGCCAGAGGACCGCCGGGTGGAAAAAGGTAAAAAGTGCCAATGTACGACGATGGGACCCATGGCCTGGAAATCGGCGGTTTGATTGGGACACCCTTGAATGGTAAGAGGTTTTGGAGAAAGCAGAGCGATCACAATAAGTGATCGATGCGTGGCAGCGTAGATGAGAGAAAAACCACAGTGATCGTGCATTAACGGTTGAGCAAGTCAACCGCGCTTGACGTGTGTATGACATTGGATCTGGAGGAGCTCAGATCGGATGGCTGAGATTACACCCGATGAAAGAAGCAGAATCGATGAGGAAATAAGCTGCGATTTAAAAAAGGATTTGGAATCCATTGACCACCATGGTGGAGAAAGAGCGTATTCGCGACATAACCGGAGGAATGAGCCGACGAAGCATGCTGGCACCAGTTAGATGGAGACACGTGGCACTCCCTAAGCATTCATGTTGATGCCAAACAGGGAACTCCAAGCACAACTGCAGGAGGAGAATTGGTGCAGGGAGGAGAGGAACCGAACAGGCAAAGGATCAACTGGTTAAAGCCATGAACAGAGATAATCGAAAAAGAGAGGAGGATTTGGAGAAGAATTCAAGCGGCCAAGAGGGACAGTGAACAGTGAACCCTGAGAGGAGGACTAAACACAAAGAGAAGTAAAGCCAAGCAGAAGAGACAAAGGGTCGAGCTGACCATAGGCAGCATCGACCACCAGAGAGCTTGAAGATTCAAGCCTTCCCATAGAGGAATTTGTCTGGATTGAGCACCGCAATTGGATGTTTCCATTGTAGACCAAGGGTCACAGAGCTGGTAGGAAGAAAAGGAGTATGTGAACTCTGAGTGGCTTGGGGAATCCAAGAACCACCCTGCCAAGCAAAATCTGCTCAAGGAGAACTCATATTGAGTCCCTGTATTGTAATTTCTCTACTATAAGATGCAATAAAACAAGGCCACCATTGAAGCTGGACCGGAGACGTAGCCCTGGAGAATAGAGTGAACTCCTTATTAAAAACTGTTTGTGTCTTAGTGTTGCTTACTGTATTTCTCTGTTGTCTTTCCATTTAAAAGGTCTGTGTATTGGCAATCTGATCGATCTGTTGTTTCAATAACATAGAACACACACCAGCACATGAGTCAGTAATACCTTTTGTTTAATAAATCTTTAACAGAGGTCACTCATAAGGTGATTATCAAATCAGTATTAAGGGTCCAGAAAAGCTAAGTACATCAAATGTTTACAAATGCTTCATCAGGGTGCAACCTTTCTTCAATAGTGCAACTCTCTCTCAATGGTCAACCTGGTTCAATGGTGAAACCATAATAACTTGTAAGGAGAGGTATTTATACAACAGCAGAACTAAGAAAGTATCCTAAACTGTTTTTACAAAAATCAATTTATTCAAGGAAAAGGAAATATCTTCATGCAAGAATATAGACACAACTATTGAATTGTTGCTTGATGTCCCTGTTATTTAGGTTTTGTTTTCCTTTAGACTTTGATATTTTTCCCTTTAAGCTACTTGGCTATTTACTCTTCACGTTGGATGTCATTTTTACTTATGACCTTTCATCTGGTACACTTTCATCTAATACTCTTTGACCTTGTTGATCTGTCAATAACCTTTACTGTGCATTTTACTTTTACTATACATTTCAAGTTTTTATTGTGCATTTCAATAGAAAATCATTTAGTTTTTACATGTCTCAGTATCAGGTAGTTGGATATTGATCATATTTTTGTATATTTCATCTGTTTGTCTTTTATCTGTATGTTTTATCTACCTCCTCTGTTTTAACATTTATTGTCTATGTGTAAAGGATTTGTTCTTTGTTTTAACCATTACTGTGTAAATGACTTTTTCTCTGTGTAAATGATAATTGTATTTTAACTATATAAAGGCTTTTGAATTCATTTCTTGAGAGAATCTAGACCAAATAGGTTTTATATGATCGCCTGCAAAATACAATAATTGTTAAGAAAAACATAGGTTGACAAGGAGGGACGCAATGGCTTCAGGGAACAGGATAGTGTATGGATGGAGTCCCAACAATGTTTGGAATGTAATCGGGGGTCAGAATAGGTTGCAGAGGCTCAGGGTGGCACAAGAAGGGTTATACAGGTTTTATTGTGTAAACGGATGAAAAGAGCGAAAGTGAGGGTTTTGGCGTTTAAATGGGAAACTTTTAAAATTAGGCGTGGAAGGATTAAGTGAACAGTGGATTATTTTATCATATGCGGGGAGCGGTTTCAGAGGCTCATCACACCGATTTTGGCCATGGGGTGGTTCTTCTCCAAGGGCACGCGAGTTAACGTGGATCTGCCACGTAACTGCAAGGATCCCAAGCAAAACCACAAATCTCGCATGCTCTTGGGTGGGTAAAGCTAGGAGATCAAGAGTGCAGGATATTGCTGTGGGCCATTGGATCTGGGAGCAGAAGATTTGACAGCTATTGCACAATGGACTTGCACGAAGGACAATCGGTAAAGATTAGCGAGGCCCAGGGGTTAATTATGAAGGATTTGTAATTATTTTAATGAGTAAGTGAGTTTTAAACATAAGCGGTTTAAAACAAAATGCACGAGTTTATGGAGTGGGAGCAAAGTTAATGGTGGCGGGGTTTATTTAACCACACCAAGGGTGGTGGGTTAAAAGAGTTCTTATATCGGGAAAAAGATGGTTTGCGCAATGTTAAGTAATGTGGGGTTAACATAAAACTTAGGCTAAAGGGGTTTTATGTGTAAAAAGGGTTTTGGTCCAGAAAACATGAATATAGCAAAGTTAACTTTATAAAGCGGAGGGGGGAATAAAACTTAGGATAAGGGGTATTTATGGGTTTTTTTATGGGTTTTGTAGGAAAAATAGGAAAATGACAAGGGGAAAGTGATTTCTTCAAAGGGGAATGGGTTTCACACTAGGGAAAAGGGGTTTTTAGGTAGGGGAATGAGTTTGGAGGGTAAATTGCTAGGAAAATGTGTGAAACCAAGGGGCAAAGGTGAAAATGAAGGGAAAAGGGTATTTTCTTAGGAAATGATGGGATAATGAGGAAATTAGTAAGTATGTAGTGGGGGGTGAAATGAAATGAGGGGAAGTTAATCAAATCAGCTAGTGAACATCTTTTCAGCTTCATAACTGCTTCCTGCACACTGAAACACATGATCAAGCATGATAAATGTGCTTAGGCTTCAATCAACTTTGTATTTCTGCAACCTATCTTCTACCTACCCTTTACTTATCCTAACATTTTTTCTTCACTTAATTAGGTGCATTTAGGCTAGCAAACCCTTTTCTTTTGAAAATCAAACTATCCAATTCTAACCTTATAACATCCAAGGTCTCACATTAAATTGATGAGCTCCTTATTATTCTCTACCTAACTATTGATCTACCAAGATTAAACAATTTGGCTAGATCTTTATTCTCTCACTATAAACATGAAATTTAAAGCATGAACTAGTCAAGATTAAACTATTTGAGTGTCATTGGTTGCGGCATTTATGACAAGCTACACACGACCATTATTTTGCATAATAAAGTAAAAGTAGTGGCACTTAGACTTGCACACTTTCAGAGTTTATTTATTTTTTCTTTTCTCTCTAACCTAACATTTTATTTTTTCCTTCATTTTTTAGGGCATCTATTCTAAAGTTTTCTTTGATATGGATATATTTATCAAGATATTTCCTAACATTTTTTATTCAATATTCTTTTTTGTTCATATCCTAGCTTAACATTTTTTGGAAAATATCATCATTTTTTGACTAATTGATTCTAACTTACCAAAACCAAAAAATGCTACAATACGCTTCCCTGTGACATACCCCAAAGTGCCCAAAGCATGACCATCATGCAGTGTACTCATTCATATATGCAGCTCAGATCCTCCTTAAGACATTGATTGGAAAATGCCTTGAGATTCCCCTGAAGTAAATAGCTCTTAAACCCTAATTTGAGAATCATCGCTCTTATGAGACTAAAAACCATGATGGTCGCTTGTTGTATTATACTGGACCTATGATGGCATCGCTCTATTCACTTGTATTACCCGTGATGATCCCAGAAAGGTAATTTTCCCAAAGGGGATAAGAAGCTTCATGATCTAGAAGATTCAAGAGCAGCGAGTTGGAGTCTTTTCGACGTAGATGAGGTCGAGTTCTCCCAACTTGGCCTCCTGGTCTTATCCCTGTGAGCTACCTCCATGAGATGAGGGTCTACTCCTATCTTTGGAGAGATCTTAACTCCCTTTCCCGGCCTATATATTCATCCTCTCCCATTCCCAAATGGTTGGTCTGTGTTTATTTGCACCATTATACTAAGATTGTGCCTATATGCTACTCATTTGGCTTGGAGAAGGAATGCTTGGAGAGCTTAGCTTGAACTTGGATATTCATTCAAAGAGAGCCTATCAACATCAAGGTTTGGTTGTATGCTTCCCCTTCTTTTCTATTAATATACAACTGTTGGTTCATTTTCCGTTGATGTGTATGCTTATGTGTCGTCTATCTTAACATTCCTTGATCAGTTAGGTAGGTTGCTTTTGAATATGCTATTGGTATTTTCATGCCTTGCTATGTTTTGATCTCTTGTGCAGGTGTATAAACGTTGTGACCAGTAGGAATGAGCACGTGATGCAAGTGATTCAATATATTCAACGAAGGATGACTTGATAGCATCAGAAAAAGGTAGGTCATCTTCTTCATCTCTCTTTTCAATTGTAACTTAGGAAAGTGTCTAATAGATTGTCATGTAGGCTACTAGTCCCACTCATTGGGCTAGAGAAATTGTCTTTGTCTGTAGAGAGGATTTACCTAGAAAACAAAGAGGTAACACATTAGACTCTTGAAAAATCTTATCATATGTATTAGAAACTCCAAATAAATTAGATTTTAACCTTGCACCATATCCTTGGAAGGCTTCAGATTCATAAACATCTTTATGTTTAACCATCAACAATGTAAAATTCTGACTAGCATTTACAACCTTCTTCATTTGTCCAGAATTCACAAGAGATAAATTAAACTTCTTGCTATTTTCTCTAACAATGTACTCAATCCCATCTTTAAACAAGTGGTACTTTTTCTCATGGCGATGAAAGATGGTTTTTTTGTCATATAAGTATGGAATTCCCAAAAGAATTCCACAAATGTTAAGTGGTACCACATCAAGTTCTACCTCATCAATAAAATTTTCAGTGATGGGAAATCTAAGTATGCATTTTCTTGTCACTTGCAACTTGGCATTGTCACATACCAAACCTAAAGGATAAGGTTTAGGATGAGGAATGGTTTCCAAGTTTAGTTTCTTGACAATGTCTTCTGAAATGAGGTTTGCTTGTGAACCACTATCAAACAAAGTATCTACCTTGTTATGTTTTGTGATGATTCGAAGATGGAACAAATCTCTTCTTTCTCTTTAATTTTGAGTTTCAATGGGTTTTCTAGAAGAACTAGTACTTGAAATTGAATTATTACCTTCCCATGGCTATGATTTTTGTTTCATCTTCGGAATCAGATTATATATCTTGTTGGGTAGTTGCGGCAATCTTTTCTTTCTCCTTGTTATTAAACTCTTTGGGTCTCATCTTAGGATGAAGTTCCAACAATGGTCTTCATCATGGCCTTTTGTAGAACAATGTTTACATGTGATATTTTATCCTTCTTTCTCGACTGAAGCTTCTTTTTATCCTTGCCTTTAACATTCCCCTTTCCTTTTTCTCCAGACTTGAATTACTTCTCACTAGTTTCTCCAGAAACATTTTTCCCCGTTTCTTCTAAATGAGTTGCTTGTACACAAACTTCATCTAGTTTTGTAGGGTTAAACATGAAAATTGTGTGTCTCAAGTAACTATGTAAACCTCCAATGTTTTTGAGAAGCGTTTCTTGAGAGAACAAACCTATACCCAAAATCAAAGATCTTTTCTAAATTTTTCAGTATAGCTTTGCACATTTTGACCTTTATCTTGCCTAAAGTTTTTCCAATCCATAATATATTTTTTCATGTATTCTAGTGGATAAAATTTCCTTCTTATTGCAGCAACAAAATCATTCCAAGAAGATAAAACCTTACCATGTTTCTTCATGTCCTCTTGAGTTTTTGCCTCCCACCAAATAAGTGATGCACCTTCCAATCTAAGAGAAGCAAACTAAATTTTGGTCTCATCATCCTTGATTCTTGTATCCTACAATACACTTCAATTTGATGAATCCAATTATCTAATTTCTCAACATTTACCTATCCATCATACACAGGTCATTCAAACTTAATGTCAACCTTTAACAAAGGAGTTTTACCATGTCCTTTTGGAGAATTTGGAGGTGTTTGCGAAAGGGTTGAAGTAGTAGAAGAAGACAAGTATGAGGATGGAAGTGAAGGTGGTGGTTTTTCATGATTCCCTCCATTCCCTTTTTGAGGCTTGTCTCATTTTCCTCCATCTCCTTTTCGAGGTTTTTAGCTCTCTCCATACAACCTTGAATTTCTCTCTTCATAAAGAACATTGACCATTTCAGACATCTCAAAGAAAGCTTTTATAAAAGTTCTTTCATCTTCAGACATCCCTTCAAGACCTTCTTCATGTGCCATGACTATTGAAGCTTGAGGTATGAGTGTTCTCCTTGAAAAAATTTGAGATCTTGGCTCCACAAGTTCTCCTCTTGCTATAAGCTTCAACCTTGTAAGAATTAGAAAAACACTTGCAAAAAAAAATCAAATATTCACAATAACTTGATGCTCTAATACCAAAATGATCTATAATGAAAACTTGAAGGTGATGAACAAATTGCAAGCGAAAATTTTATGTATTTTGGCTAATGGATCAAGTTACGACACACATAAAGTAATGATTTTTAAACTTAGTTAACAACCAAACTAGAGACAAAACACCATATCAGAAACAGATAACAACAAACATGATAAATGAGTTCACCCCTCTCCTACGCTACATCTCCTGGTCCAGCTTCCAATGTAGGGCCTCCTTCATTAAGTGCTCAAATTTGCGTTTTAATGGGTTTACAATTCTCAGATGCAAAACAAATGTCTCCAATGGATCCAAAACTATCAAAAACCCTTCTGGGCTCTTTCTTCACCTCATTTGGCCAGAAACTGAGAAAGTTATGCTTCTTCCAAGTTTTTCCCAATTTCCCTAGCCAACCATCCTACAATTCAACCCAAACCTGGCTTGAGTGCCACTATCTTGGAACTATCATACATATCTAGCCTACAATCCCACTTGATGGGCGAAATTGTCGGACAGTTAAAATTTCCAGTAACCCCCACTTTCCAAAAATTGCAATCATATGGGGGCCACATGCCCAAGGGCTAGGGCTAGCTTCCTTCCCCTGTCGGCCGGCCCCCCAAAAAATCAACACCTGGCCATATTGCGCCCATAAAACTTGGGCCTAGTGCCAGCACACGCACATGCCCAAACTCTGGAGGTTGTGATCATTTGAGTCCCATGTGACCTGGGGCTAGCCCGCTCTAATATTCACTGATGATCTCTTGAGATGCATGTGGCCTGGGTTGGGGCCTTGTGGGAGCACCTTCCAAACTAATGCCTTATCATTCACTCCTTTCGTGGTTCCATGTCGTGGCATGTGACTTGGGCTAGAGCCCTTACCTTTCTACTCCTGCATGTTGTTGTGTTTGGGGTTTGGCTCTGAATATGGTTATATGTGGTGGGTGCCAGAACTATGGGATGGGGCTAAGCCCTAGCCCTTGGCTCCCTTCGCTATGGTCCTGTCATGTAGGGTGTGGCCATGGGCTAGGGCTTAGCCCTAGTCCCTTCCGCCATTAACAATTTTTCATTGATTTAATTATATGTCAAAACCACTATGCTTAAGAAACAAATGTGATGGCGCAGTGGTTGAAGTTCTTGGCGCTTGGTGCTTAGTCTACAATTCAAATCCTATGAGGTTCCCTTGGCCCCATAAAAATATTTTAAAATACACCTAGAGACCACGTGGCAGCCTAACATTGGCCCATGTGTCCTCCCACCATTGGTCCTTTCAAAACACAATCAACCCCAAATATTATAAAACAAATCGAACCACCATATAAAAATAAATTCTAAGACAATAAAAATTAACCATTTTTGGACCAATTTGGAAAGGCTAAGTGGTATCCTACCACTAGCCCTAAATGTATAGTCACCCTATAGTTTATTTAAATTTTGACTTGTTTGAGAATTCGATCAAAACATGATATTGGGAGAATACGATATCAGTTTTGAACGATTCAAGTTGTGTTGGATTCAGATCAACAAGATCTACATAATGGTATAGGTTTCGAGCACTTTTGAACATTTTGAATTTTGAGCACTAAATTGATCCCCTGGATCAGAGGGGCATTGTTTAGCCTCAATAGAAAAATTGTGTCACAATTTTCTTGGGGACTTGGCCTTGTGTCCAACAATCAAGATGAGTAACTTTCTTTGTGGAATGGTTTGGATATAGTTCTCACAAAGAAAATACCCAAGATACTGGTTTTCAGTGACTCAATGTGGTTATTTGATAAATGATCAAGGCCAAGAAGGTGCCATTCTCATATCATCCTCCCATTATTCAAAGGATTATCCTAATTTCCTATTAGTTTGATAAATTGGAGAATTTTCATGTGTATAGGAATTTAAATTCAGTGGAAAACACTCTAGAAAAAAAGGGATATACTCTGGGACAAGGAAAAATAGAGATGGACCAATGTTGAATTAACTTTTCCCCAATTCCTTATTCATGACTAGAATCCCAAGATGCTCTAGCGCCAATTTTAAATATTCCATCATTGGAAAAAAATCATTTTTGGGTGATACCATCTGCTTCTCACTTAGCTCGGCCTTTGGCTTGATTTAAGAGAATGGAGAGCACCAGGATCTAACATGCTTTCATTTTCTAGCCTCGGATCCTCAAGGCTTCTTCACAATGTCACATGCAACTCAAAAAGTGGAACGTAAAAACATTTCACCTTAGTACAGGGTTGTATATGTATTTAGCTCACATTTGGTGGGAATTTTTGGAGAACATTGTGGTCATGGAGTTCCATTCATTGTGCAGTGGGATGGACTTAATGTTGTCATCATGTGAATCCCAATAGTAGTCTATTCACTATCCTTCTGAGGATTTTTGTATGGATATGGAAATATTGCTTCAATTTGTCTCGTGGTAGGGTTCAAATTTGATTATTTAAAGGTCCATCTAACTTCCTTGAACTTCCATTGGACATTGTTCCTTGCTGGTCTTTGAGGGTGGTTAAAAATTGTTGGTGCATTAACTAGCCAAGTGCAATGAATCTCTTCTAAAATGGTGAAACATTCATCAATTCTACAGAATGTCAATGTTTTTTTTTCTTGATAGGTTATTGGATTCAGTTGAAATGTTGTTGGTAGCTAGGAAACAACAAGAAGACATGGTAGAAAAGTAAAGACAATCATTTTAGCTCCTCTTGGAAGCCAAGTTACTTCGAAATTTTAGTAGTATGGATCATTTACTAAATGGTTTGTGCAAGGAGGTCAATTCTCTATGAAGGATGGGCTCAATGTCAATGTCTACTATTTTTTAAACATCCCCGAAGTTTTATGTTTCTCCACAAATATATTCTAATACCTGGGTATTTTTGTTGAATTATCAGTAGAAATGTTTATAGTGTAGGAAAGAAATGAAACTCTAGAGTTGGAAACTATTTTGTGTGGATGGATGAATACTTCCATTGTAAAAAATAAAAAATATTTTGTAAGGGTTTTGTCCTGTAAACATTCATTATTAATATCAAACCCTTAACTTTTTCTTTAAATAAAAAACAATGTTGCCTATAATTAAAAGGAAGTGAAAGAATCTCCTCTATGTTTTAGAGGGAGTAAGAAATCTTCTTAAATAAGGAGTTAGGATATATTTCCCTAGTCAAGATGGAATGAGGATATATCCTCCCTCATTGAGAGGGAGTGGTGATGGACATTGTATTCTCTTCTATCATGTGTCATACCCTAGGCCAAGAATAACATTCATACATCTAAGTGAAGGCTATGGTAGGGAGAATGGATGATTGGATAAGCATCTAAGACTAATAATCCTTGAGCATAAAGAATCCAATATAGGAAGTATTCTTGTTGACTGACACTCTTTGAGGATTGTACAAGTATCCAAGACAAGAGTTGTCAAAGAGGACCATTATCCTCTGAGGATTGGGAATTCAAGATAAGACTATTACTAAAGGGCATTCCTAGTGAACATCTGTATGGAGTATGTACCTTGAGAGGTAGCGTGGCATCTCACGTAAAGCCTCACAGCATTATGCTATGATATGAGAAGAGCTTTTCAAGTTAAGGCCTTACTATGTTGACAATGTTCATTAGGATGTTGATTCTTAAAGGTGGCTTACCAATCCGACTCTTCTTATGAGAACTCTTCAATTTGAGAATATCCTTGTACTGGTTGTACAATTATGAATACCTCCCTATTTAAGAGGGAGTATTGGAAAATGTAACTAGTTTTAGTCTTCATAATTGTCATTGTACTCATGTCATTATCTTATCTTATGTTACATGAAATAGAATAAAAAAAATATTATTTTAAGCATAAGTTTCATGCTCTATTTTCTTGGTCAACTAGGTCAAGAATGTTCTTCATGCTTCTAGAGTTTATCAAGTCAAAAGAATATTTTTGTTGAGTCAAGAGCCTTTATCATTTATATAAGACCCTATTGGGAAAGTTGTAACATGAACAAGATATTGTTTATGATTCTAGAGAGTCAAATAAGCTTCCAAACACAAGCCGACCCTGCTGGTGACAACTCGGCCTAGAAGAGGCTATTTGACCTTCTCAGATGTGCATATAAAGAAGCAATTTCAACCTCATTTGTCACCAATTCAATATACAACAAGAATAAATTGATCTGAAGCAAGAAAGACAACTATTATAGACATTTTTGGGCACTTCAACCCCAATCAAAAATGTCCATAAACTGAGGGCTCTTAAGTCCCTAAAAGTGTTGCTTCACTGCCTATAGGAACAAGGTCAACTGATTACATCATCTCCCAGAAGTTCTCCACTAAAAACTGCTAATAAATGGTCAAAACTGGACCATACTGAAAGCTCAATGCAGAGGGTGCGATGCATATCACCTTCCCAATGTATAGGGTGCGATGCATACTGATTTGCTCCTCTGTAGGGTGCGATGGTCGGGAATGGACAAATGGCGGGGACAAAAATGCGAGGTGGAAGATCATGGAATCTTCCAGAAGCTTCCCCTCTGACACTTGCCACTCTATTTTCAACCAGGGATGAGTAAGAGATCATCATTCTCCAAGTGGAAGCAGGAACTATCAAAGAGAAGACACTAATCAAGATCCCAAAAGATGACTCACCTCTCTGTAATCATCTATATATGGATCCCTCATCACA
>APFE030431542.1:0-11275 GCA_000404065.3 Pinus taeda
AATTCTATGTGTCTTGTTCCCGGGGGGTAAACGTGTCTGAATTTGACACTCGAATCCCCAAATCCTACGAATCCTGAATCCCTGTGTCAAGTGACTTAGCGGGAGATTTATTAATAATTTCTCCAATAGTGGTTGTCCAGTTACTACTTTGCAAAAGAAAGGAAAGAGGTTCAAATGGAGAGTTGATAATGCTACAAGCTTCAATTAGCTTAAGAAATTATTAACCAGTGCACTAGTGTTAAGAATAATAGATCTTGAAAAGGATTTCATTGTATGTACATATGCCTACAAGGAGGGACTTGGTGGAGTCCTGATGTAGGAAGGCCAAGTGGTCTACTATGAATCTCAAAAAAAAAATGAGCATGAACGAAATTATGTAATTCATGACTTGGAATTGGATTCCATCATACATTTATTGAAGATGTGGAGACACTACCTTCTTGGTTGAATTCACTCTAATGACTGATCATGGATAGTTGAAGTATTTATTTGAACAACCCAAGTTAAAGGTAAGGAAATCCAGATGGCTAACCATGCTAAGTGAGTTTGACTTCGAGATCAAATACATTAAGGGCAAGGAGAATATAGTAGTTGATGCACTTAACAGGAGCTTCAAGAACCATGAGTTCCTATGGGACTAATCTTGAAGAAAAGATAAAAAATGTTGGACAATAAGATGAAAAGTATCAACAATCAAAGGAGAATCTACCTCAAGGCTCTTAAGGAAACAAAGATAAGAACTATTTCCTTATAGAAAAGGATTGATTAAATTCAAAAGTAGAATTTATGTGCCAAATAACGACTTGAAGAAAATAATAATATTAAAGGAGTTTCATGCCAAGTCGTACTTTGGCCACCCTCGTTACCAAAAGATGTTGATATCCAACAAGAAATTTTATTTCTAACATGAATTAGAAAGGGAGGCGGATGGATTTATCTCAAAATACATAGAGTGTCAACAAGTGAAGGTTGAGTACAAGCACCCAGGTGGCTTGTTGTAGCATATTCTCATTCTATAATGGAAGTGGGAAGTGATTCCAATGGACTTAATTACAATGCTGCCAAGAACTTCAAAACGACATGATGTAGTCATGGTAGTGGTAGAAAATTTTAGTAAGGTGGCTCACTTCGTGGTTGTTAAATCTACAAATTTAGCTAGAGAGGTGGCTTAATTTTTCATAAAGTAGATTATCAGACTACATGGAGTTCCCAAGAAAATTATCTAAGATAGAGATGCCAAATTCAACTCAAAATTTTAGAAGAATTATTAACAAGCTTGGGAATAGAGCTAGCATTTATCACCACATACCATCTTCAGACCGATGGGAAAAATGAGAGAACAAACATAATTCTTGAATACATGCTAAGAATGTATGTAATACTTGCAGAATTTGCATACAACAATGGTATCAAGAGTTGCTAATAATGAACCCATTTGAAGCACTAACACTTTTATCAGCTGGAGTGATCTATTGAATAGGGTCCTTATCGAGGCTGAAGAAATTTAAAAGTGGCACAGGATAGGCAAAAAATCTATGTGGATGAGCATAGAGTGCACAAGGATTTCCAAGTAGGGGAACATGTTTTCCTATGACTTAGACCCATTAAGAGCTCCTTGAAATTTGGGTCTTGCACCAAGCTGGCGCCACAATTTTGTGGGCCATTAGAAGTATTCGAAAGGATATGGTCATTGTCCTATAGGTAGGCGTTTCCTCCATCAATTAAAGCTCATGATGTTTTCCATGTTTCGTTGTCAAAAGATATGTGAAGGATGCTTAACATAATTAAGTACACATTGGCCATCTATTTTATCTCTAGCTTGTTAATCTTTAACTAATCTACCCACAAGCATTAAAGGCTTATAAAAAAAATGACAAAGAAAGAGAGTAAGATTAGAACCATTTTTCTTATGTTAACATTTTTAATTTATACATCAACTAGAGAAAGGAATCCATCAAACTAAATTATTCAATAGCCATAATTTTTTATTAGAAGATAATGTTATTGTACCTTCTTATCCCCTTCTTACATAGGTTTGTCTAGAATGTCATCATTTCTTCCTTTTTGTTTAGCACCCTTGGTGTTTTGGACTCATGTTTCTTACAACCTAAATCAATGAATCCTTTAGGGTTATGATTTACTTGGAATACGAAATTGCAGTCTCCTTTATGGTGTGGTTGTATACCTCTTATGATACCATAACCTTGATATTATGATCCTCTCAGGATAATGAAATTTGGTATTACTTCCTTTTACCATCCCACAAAACACCAGACCACAATGTTAATCATTTTGTGGTTTGAAACTACCTTAGCCTCTTGTGTGCTTATGTCAACCCAAAATTCAACTTAAGATATTGATGCAGGAGCATCACCTCCGAAAAACACCTTGTCTTTTCTCTAAGCTAGGGGGTTTCATGTTTTGAAGAAATATTAAAATTTCATATAAATATTAATATTATTTTGAGTGATTAATTAATTGTTTGAGAGAAATTAGTTTCTAGATTATTTAGAATTAATGAGGGAGACTAAGTTGGAATTAGCTCTAAATTTTAGGGATGAGAATCTATCTTTTAGGGATGGTGAGAGATTTAAGGGTTGGTTGAGGAATTGAAGTGATAAAGCATTAAATTAGATTATTTTTAAAATTGTATAAATAGGATTAAGATTGTGAGAGGAGGGGAGGAAAAAGTAGGCTTGAACAGCAAGACTGTAAGCCTTCAGTAGTTGTAAAGGGCCATGAGTGTTGGATATCAGGTCAGAGATAAATTTGTAAGTAGCCTCATTTTGTTTATATAAAAACATTGTTTCAGATTTGTATATAAATTATTGGTGGAATTATATGTATGGATGAATGCATCGGTTGATTGAATATAGTGCCAACATGACAGAATTTGTAAATGTAAGTTGGAAGAGTTAAAATTAATGTGGCAATGTTAAATCCATATGGACCTGTAGTTTGATTGAATCTGCAGATCGTATGAATCTCTATCCTGTCAGTCTAAGTGCGTCCAATAGCAGATATTGCTATTTGTTTAATGCATTGAAAACAAATCTGGGTTGAATTCTTTGTTAATAGCTTTGTGATAAATCTCAGGCGCAGAAGATCTGTAACATTGCTTGGGCACAGATTTAATGGTTGATGTTAATTAGGCTGAGTTAGGTATGAATAGATACGGCAAATGCATTGATCTGTGGTTAACATTAAAAATTGACATAATAGAAATGGTATCGACTCTGTTTAAAAGGCTAATGCACAGTCTTCGACCACGCGGCAGTGAGGAGTAAGTCGATGGTATGAGTCGATATTTTTGGTCTGCAATGAAATGCTGTATGATTGGAAAGAAAAATGAATAGAACGGATTATGTTTGGTATTCAAACTAACAAATGCAGTGGTGATTTATGTTAAAAGCGCAGGGGCAACGATATCTGATTCTAAATTCATGCTGTAGAAGTTCTTATATTGATCTGAATATATTTAACCTGCACTTGGAAATGTTTTCATTCCATTGGTGATGAGCTTTTCAATACCACTGAACGCAGGGGTACTCTGCACACTTTCCATTATCGATAACCTCCCTCTTCTTTCTTTTTGGAGTTGTGTAATAAGCCAGATATATTTAAAGTAGTATTGCCGATCGCTACAGGTTGAGCATCATGTTATGAGGCAGTGTGCACAGGTATGAACAGGTCTCGGAATTCAGTAAATACGTTAATATTGTATGGAGACAAATTGAAGTGGTTGGTAAAGTTAACTGTAAATATTGAAATTGAATTAAGACACAACGCGCATAGAGCCTGAGTGTGGATCACTGTGTAACGATGTGTGAGGAGTTACCTACATATGGAGGGGAATAATTATACGTTTTATATATGCATTTTGAGTTGATTGAATATGGATTGAATGTGTGCAAATTCAAATTCATGTGTGGGTGAAATAAGTCGATGAATGTGAAATGTTTACTATGGATTAAGTGTACAGGCGTACAAAGGACCTAAGTTGTTGTCCGATCCAGTGTAAAGCCAAGTATATGGAGCGTGATGGGTATTGGAGCGACGTATGAGAACCGATGTGTAATAAACCTGTGGCCCAACTGGTGAATGACCGCGTCCATCGACAGAAATTATGAGCATTACTGCTTTGGCTTGCCTATAATGGTTTGAACCATTTGACTGTTTATTTATTCTGGCTGCGTGCTGGTTAGAGGCAGGGGTCACTGTATATTATTTTATATGGATAGGGCATGATTACTTTTGTTTTTGATCAAACCTGAATGGTGGATGTCCGAAGGATCCGGTGTTCTTATAAGGCTGAGTATTGAAGGATTGTTGTGGGTTTTCATATTGTGTAATGCTCTGACCTGGTATTGTGTTTTGTTAACAAACATTCGCATTGCTTTTGTTGTGGCAGTCATATGGGTTCTGTTGTGGGTTGAAATGACCGTAAGGGCGCAATTGTTTTGTTGAGTTGGGAATTGGACTTAATGCCAACATGGTTTTTATGATTTATCTTTAAGCGGACACTTGTGTGTGATGAATGCATGGTTTGTATGCATGGAAGTTGTAAAAGATCCTGGTAGCTGTGGCCTAGGAGTGGCCTGGGTCATCATTTTTGGTATCAGAGCTGGAATAGCTCTGTTGACGGATGAGTTTTTTTTTTTTAATTGCATGTGATAAGAACAGATTTGAGACTGATGAATGTTGCAGCACAGAGATGCCATGCAGGTGGGAGATGAAGCGAGATCGTGCAAGATCTTAGAAGGTAAAATGATTTTTTTTTTTTTTCTGATTGAATTTTGTGATGAGAGTTTATGGTTGCAGAGGAGAAGATGGCATTGAACCTGGCATTCAGCTAAAGGATGAATAAGGAGGACAATTGTAGTGTCCTGAAGAAAAGGTGGGTTGAAGAGATAGCCTGAGAGTGAGCAAAGGAGAATGCTCAAAGAGGTTCCAGAGGCAGTGAACCAAGTACTTACCAAAAGACTGAGTGAGGAGAGCTTGGTGAGGTAAGTGGCGGCAAGACAGGAGAGCTTGTTGCAGAGGCTAGTGCAACTCATGGCAAGTGAGAAGATGATCATGGAGGATCATAGAAGAGGTTCAGAGGAATGCCATAGCAATGAGATGACTGCAGAAGATAGAGAAAGAGAGATTGCAGTAATGAAAGTGCAATTGCAGGTACTAGAGGAATGGCTGCAAGAGCAGGAAAACCAGAGTAGAGGATGGATCTTTCCACTGAAGGGAAAGAAAGTGAAGTGGCGGAAGCTACAACAGAAAAGAGATCGACAGATAAACATGCAGTTAACAGAAGAGTTGAGAAAGCTCGAGCAGATAGTGGATGTACAATTGAGACGTGAAGAACTCAGAGCAGCTGAGTTGGAAGAGGAGGAGATCATTGATGATTTCTTGAATTATTGGGCAGATCCAGATCAGCTCGATAATATGAACTCTTGTGTTTTTATAGCTGACAGTTGTGATGTGATTACAGGTTTTGTTGAAGAAGAAGTTCATGTGAATAAAGAAGATGATCAGCTGGAAGAGCTGGTATACGAACCGAAGATTAAAGCTGTTGAGACTTGTAGTTTTCAAACTGACAAGTTGGGTATGAATGCAGGGACTGAAAGTGATGGTGATGTTGTGCTTCAGCAATGCTACAAGGAAATTGCATTGCTAGAATATTTGTTGGAAAATTCGGAGTATGATGTGGGAGAAAGACTGGTTGACAGTCTTGGGAATTCTTCAGAAGATTCTTTGGGCAAAGAGAATCAGCATACTGATGTGCTGATAGTGGAGGAGACTTCAGAGCAGCATACTGAAGTGCTGGCAAAGGAGGACAAGGCACTGATGCCTTCTGATTTTTACTCTAACAAGTGTTTTGTGAATGCAGGTATTGTTGCAGAACATTTGACTCAGTTGAGCAGTCAAATGAAGGAAGCATAAGTTTTCTGTTCTGGAAAACAAGAGGGTATGGATGATTGGGTGGCAGTAAGAAATGAGAAAGTCAGAACAGAAACAAGAAGTGAGCGAGTGACAGTACAAACTGAGCAAGCCGTCTTAGCTCAACAAGCAAATAAACAACCGGGAGATTTATTAGACCGAGAGATTGAAAGTATCAGAAGATTGATGACAAAATAATCCCGGAAGAAACCAGCAGTAGCAAGGAAGAGAAGCAGCAGAAGCAGCAGCAAAATGAAAATAGAGACAGATTGTGAAAGTGTAGCAAGTGGAAAGTTACAACACAAGATATGGGATCCAGGCAAACACAGGTCCGAACACATGATCAGGCGATCATGTTCAGTTTAACGTTGGGAGTCTGATGCAGGAGCATCAAGACCATATTTTTCATGTAAATATGTGATTAAAGGGGGTGTGACAATTTTTAATATTTTATTAATTAATTTGTTATTTTTAATAAAATAGGAGAAAGTGAGGATTTTGTAAATATTCTTTTAAGGAATATGAGAGAAAATAGAGTTAGAATTAATTAGGGAGCCTAAGTTGGAATTAGTTTCTAAGTCTTAGGGATAAGAATCTATCTTTTAGGGATGTTGAGAGATTTAGGGATTTGTTGAGATACTAAGGGGATTGAGCATTTAATTTAATAATATTTTTAAATTGTATAAACAGAAGAAGTTTTGGAAAAAGAAAAGGGGGGGGGGCGTGAAGGAGTGAGTGTGAGGTTCTCCTTGAGAGCCTTCGGGCAGTTGTAAAAGGCCATCAGTATCAAATATCTGGCCAAAGATAAGTTGTAAGTAGTGTCTTTTTGTTTTATGTAAATAATGTTTCAGAGGTATATATATATTGTTGATTTAATGAGTAGCCTTATTCAAGGCAGAACTGATGTGTGTTCATAATGAAATCCGCTGCCCTTGTATAGTGGTAAACTGCTTTGAGTTACAGTTATGCAGTGGTTCTAATTTTCTCGATGCGCCTTTGTTATATGGGTGATTATTGAATACGCATTAACCTTTGGGTTCAATGCACAGTTGCTGTGCGGGTAGATTATGGAATTTCCTTTGATATATATGTCAACTCTGTGGCGGACAGGGTTTAGATTGTAATTCTTTTATATGGCGGATCTCGTGTCTTTTTCAACACGCAATTAATGGTAATTGTTAACTGTTGATACACTGGTTATAAAAAATAGAATCCAGGTTTTTTGGCGTGTAGACGGTTCGTAGTAAGGATTGCGTCCATACAGTCGTTGTTGGGCAATTACAGAAGAAAAGGCTTGGATATATCCCGCGGTTAGCCGTGAAGAGCTGCGCCTTTATACAGTGTAGTGAGAGTTTATAACGGTCGGCATATCAGATCAAAGACATGAACAACATGGTGGGATGGCGTAGGTAGATATATCTATTGTCTGCGTATCTTAATAATCATTGAAGCTTCGTTATTTACATGACTGTGATATGTCTGATTACCGAGGGGAAAT
Source organism: Pinus taeda (assembly GCA_000404065.3). Lineage (NCBI taxonomy): Eukaryota > Viridiplantae > Streptophyta > Pinopsida > Pinales > Pinaceae > Pinus > Pinus taeda. The sequence continues at coordinate 7,433 of APFE030431542.1, forward strand.
ATATATACGAGATTTTGTTTTAGAATAAAAGCCGAGCTTATAACTTCACCTATATACTGCTGTTACCGTGGATTTATATCGCTGTTCAGAGCGGAGGATCCCGATAACCATAAGGCGGCTTCTACTTGTGTCGGTTCTATTATATCTGAATTTTATCTGCGTGGATTGGAGGTAGCTAATATCGCGTAGATACATATATCTATTGTGTTATTCTGATGATTACAGGGAATTTAGCGCACAGTTGTGTGTCCCATTCTTTTGGGTCAATGATCATGGCATTTGGCTCAGTATTATTATGTATGCTTCTCTTGAGAAATTAATAATGGTTCACAGTTCAGTTAATAATATCGGACTCGGCCTGTGGAAGCTAATTACAACAAACAAGACTGTCAAAATCATTTGAGGTGAGGTTCTTTCCATTTCCGTTTGACCCTGAACCAATATCACATACTTCCAGTTATTGAAGTGTAATGCAATTGCCAACAAAGAAAAAAGGAAATCTTATAGGGACAGTTTGGATGTATGCGTGTGTGCATTGAACAACTTGAGATTCTGGGCATTGCAGGCTCTGCCTGCGTCAGTAAGTGAGGTACGATCAAAATTCCTCCGATGTATTCTAAAATATTGTTTGATTATTAAACAATGGGTTATAGTTGTGAGTTGCATCAGAAACTATGCATTGGAATAACTAAATTTAATTACAAGATACCTTTGCAAGATTTTTTTATTTTGATATTTTGCTTCGGCATTAACTAATCTACTACTTTGCTGAAATCTTTTAGAAAAACCATTTTCTTTTATGAATATAATTTGCTTATGCATAGTTTTTTCTTTAATATATATGTTACTTTAGGGAACGAGTTTTTGTGTTTTAGGTTTAATCATTGTGGTAGATTGTTTTTATTCATTGTGGTAGATGTTTTTGGGTTATCATTGGTATTATTTTAATTGTAAATAATGTTTATCTTTGCATTTTTGAACATTTATTTGTTTATGCTTCTGTTTGGAAGTGCACAGGAAGTCCATTGTGCGGATATCTGCACTTTGCTCCAATTTTTTTTATTAATAATATTATTAGTTATAAATAATGCATATATTTGTATTTTGTTGTCACTTTATTTTAGTTATAAATAAAACGTTCAATGTGTAGGTATTTGTACTCCACATTAAAAGCTTCTATTACTAATATTTTAGTATTAAATAATTCAATTCTCATATCATTGACCAAAAGCTTCATTTGCGTATATGTTTTTGAAATTAGACAAAGGAAGCTTTCAAGCCTTTAGTATGCAGATGTTTGTAGTCCACACCAAACACTTTGTTTGAATGCAAAACTTTGTTTGAGTGCGGAAACTAAGTGCGAAAAAGTTCAAAGCCAATATATAATTTCACACAAACACTTCATAGCCAATATACAATATCAATTTTCATTCATCAAATTAAATATTGCATATATTCTTATGCACTAAAGACTTTGTACCCTAGTTTTGCCCACAACCACAACTTCTCATGCATTTGTTTCAAGCAAGAGTTGTCATCCTTTGATGATATTTCTTTGCATATCATAGCCCCATCACAATGTTCGTAATTTCTTGTTTATTTGCTTCAAGTAGGAGTTTGCAACTTACAATGATTTTTCATATTTCACACACATATATTGCACTAATGCTTATTCAGGAATAAACATAATCATATGCTGGCCATGGAAGACAGCAGTTGCCAGAGAAGAGGCCCCCCTCCATGATACAACCAATCTAAAAGAGACCTGATCTTAAACTATTAACATTGTTAATCCGTTATTATTATTTTGTTTCATTGTGTGAAGCTTTAGGGTATGTTTGTTGATTTTTGAACAAATCTGCACTTAATATTTTGTTGTGCAAAGATACTTATACAAATTTTCATATTGTATATCGTATATCATGTGAATTTTTATGTAGTACGGGGTATGCATGGGAGGAAGGGGTATGTTCATTGTGTAGTTGCCTGCAGCCTATATTGAAGACTTTTATTGCTAATATTTTAGTATTATAACATAATCCATATTTGCTATTCAGAAAAATATTGTTTATGCTTATATTATTGATAACATTTTAACTGTAAATAATACATATGACCGCTATTTAAGTGATTATTTTTGCATGAAGCTTTCTCCACAGTGGAAAGCCTTGGCCACTTATGCATTGACATTGGAAGCTATTATTAATTGATAAATAGTTTCTGCTGAAATATACGATATTATTGGTATTATTTTAATTGTAAATAACACTTATCTTCATATTTTTGAAGATATCTTTATTTATGCTCTTATGCAGAAGTGTGGAGGAAATCCATTATGTGAAAGAAGAAAACATTGTGCAGAACTTTGCACTAAGAGATTTATTTACTAATATTATTGGTAATGTTTTAGTTATAAATAAAGCATATTTTTGTATTCTCTTTCTGTTGTATTTTAGTTATAAATAAAGTGTTCATTGTGTGCATCTTTGTAACTGCACTAAATGCTTCTACTGCTAATATTTTACTATTAAATAATCCATAGTGGTTGTTGGCAAGTTCAATTTTCACATCATTGAGATATAAAAATAAAAAAATGCACCTGGTTATGTTTTGTAAACTAGAAATAGCGAATATTTTATCGATTAAATACTTATTACTACTATGTAATATTAGATTAAGTCTCCTTTTAATGGATATCAACAAGTACTACTCTGCAATAAAACATGTATGTGGAACTTTGTTTGAGTGTAGGGACCTAGCACAGAAAAGTTCAAGGTTAATATACCATAGTGCAAAACGTTCTTCATTATGAACTTTTGCTCATATTATATAAAATATATCATATGTCTAGAATGTCAAAATGTAAACACAAGTACCAATTAACAATAAATAATGCATATTTTGATAGTAAATCTGCATAGAGCTATGAATAGAATTCATCATTAAATAAATTTGATTTTGTTATAAAGCTAATTTAATTTAATTTATATCTATAATTTTTAGATTTATAGTTTTTTTAAGCCATTCCTTGTGCAAAGGTTTTACTATCCGAAAAAGCCTGTTCTACATAATGAAACTTTTCATTGTAACCTTTGGACAATGACAACCATTGATCCGAATGGAAAATGGCATCAACCCATGGTACTCATCCACCCATATTATTCATTGACCTATGGAATTTACCCATGGTATTGTAAATGGCATCTGCCTGTGGTACTGTAAAATCCACCCATGGTATTCATTCACCCATGGAATTTACCCATGGTATTGTAAAATCCACCCATGGGCCATGGGAATGAGGGTTTGATGCATATTTCAGCTTCAAATTTTGCAGCAATATTCAACAAACTTCAGGAATTTTTTTATTTTTCAGGGCAGCGAGTTTGCGGCACAGATCTAGACGTTCTGGTGCAAGCTATACAAAATCTAATTGTAGATCTGGATTCCTCTCAAAAAATCACCCAATTTCAAAAAAAAAAGGGTCGAATCGGAGTTCGAATGTGGGAGATATCGCTGATTTAAAATCAGCTATTTTATCAGAATTTTTGTGACGACGGAACTGTTGCAGTGCAAATATGAGATCTCAGAGTGCCCAGATAAGGATTTCCATCACATGAGAAGATGCAAAATGGTCCTTCTGCTTCTAAAAACAGGTTATAATAAATATTCTAAGTTATATTGGCCGAGTTATGTCCATTTTAATTCTGGAGCAGCATTCAGAGTGGGTTTCCATTGGAGACGTGCCCTCCCACCCCACTTTAGTAAGCACCTACTTCACATTCATCAGTTTCAACATAGCAGCAATCGGCTTGGGTTATTTGGAGATGTGCCCTCCCACCCCAA
>APFE030431542.1:30037-45419 GCA_000404065.3 Pinus taeda
ATGGTTTTCCTCACGTTGATTTTGTTTCTACCCATGCAACGTTTGAATGGTGGAGCGGGCTAAGAGATCCACGACGTTTCCTTATCTTAATTGTATTATGGTGCGCCTGGAAATGGAGGAACTCAAAAATTTTCAAAGACTCAAGGGAACCCCTTAATTCCATTCTGCAAAGCATTATCGCCATCTATGACTCAGTTCCAGAAAGGCTGCCTAAAAGGAAGAATACAAACACGGAAAAAGAAGAATGTGGCCTCAACAGTTTCCCAAGTGCATTCTTTGTTGGAGTTGAACAACTAAACAATTGTGGTTGTGGAGTTCTCATTTGCATGGATGAGAAGCTACAATTTTTTATTTCTTGGAATGGAGGATCAGGCTCTAATAGGATGGCTGAAGTTAGAGCTCTGGCAGGCATTCTTGCCTTCTGTGTTTTCTTTGATATTCAGGCTATATCGATTTTTGGTCATTCCAAGCCGGTGATTGATCATTTTAATGGGGCTCGCCGCGTTAGGAGCCCTCACATGGACAGTTGGATGGACAAGACAACGTTCCTTTGGGGGCTCATGGGTGACTGCTCCATTCAACTTATTGATCAAGATGAAAACCTTCGAGCGGACTGCCTTTCCAAGAACGGTCTGCTCCTCGAATCTGGAACATGGTATATGGAAGTAAGGGTGGATGAGAACTCCTGTTTTGCACAGGATTTCTCTCTTCCTGATTACTAATTTTGTATTCCTCTATGGTTTATATTTCTGATTGGTTTTTTGGTCTCATCTTGTGTTGATGCTCTCTCAATGCCTTTTGTTGTTCTGTACAGTCATTCTGTACTATGTGTCTTGATCAGGTTTTTGTGATGCCGCAATATTGTCTCTTTATGGACCTATGAAGATGTATTTTCCCTCGTTGTTTCCATGGCTGCTTCACGGGCCACTTTTTGAATATTCCGATGTTTTTATATTGTCTCAATATAATACAATGATGCTTTTTCTCTCTGAAAAAAAACTACTATCCCTTTTTATAATTTATTTAAATCCAATAATCTATTAGATATGTCAAATTTATTAAACATATAATTACATGTTTAACTATTTCTTAATAACTTATTTTCACCAAATATTTTATTTACAAATGGGCACACACATCTTTATTTACTCACTACATATTTTATTTACTGAATTCTTTATTTATACCAAGATAACTTTAATCCCTATAAGTGCACTTTCAACCAACTGTGAACTACTTGAATAATAAATCCAGCAATGATAGCTATATATTTTTAAAATATTTGTATATCCTTTCAACTAATTTGATATCCATTACACATATTTGGAACACATTATTCCTAAAACCATAACGGTGAAAAATGTCAAGACTAAGCAAACTTGCAATCTACGAGGTAATCAACTCATTGTCTGCATTTGAACATTGTTAACTAATCATGTTCATAATATCTTAAATATGAGTGTGTGATTTCCTCATCTTAAAAAATTAGATTCACATTATTGTCCACATCATAGATGAAATATATAGCTCAACCAATTACACAAAGAAATCCTTCCTATTAAACATTGTCCTACACTACGGTAAAAATGAAGTTGATTTCAGAGCATTTAGTAAAAAACTCAAAATACAAAATTAGTCAAAATAAGCTAGGGCAATAAAAAAACAAAAATAGTCAAAATAAGTCTGGGCTTTTCAAAATGGTAATTGAGCGCTTTATGAAATAAATCACAAGGGATTTTTAGTCAAAATAAGCCAGGACACTCAAAAAAACAAAAATAGTCAAAATAAGCATGGGCTTTTCAAAATGGTAATTGAGCACTTTATTATGGAATAAATCACAAGTTATTTTTCTAATATTTAAGACATTTTTTTAACGTGACATGATATATTATTCCTGTAAAAGAACTCAGAGAAATTAATTTTGACAAGCTTGTATAATTTCACAACATTTATTTCACATCAAACAAATACTAAGAAAGAAATAAAAAAACAACAATGGAATAAGATTGAAACTCGTTGAAGAAGACAACTTACTTGGGACTTGAAAACTGGGAAATCTTGTGGATTGTGAAGTAAATGATGAGGGAAAGTTCAGTAGAAAGCTCCAATATTTATTTTTAGAGGCTTGTTTTTGGTTGTGGTGTTGTTTTTCGTATTTATCGCATACAAATTTTTGGAATCAAGGTTTCGAACTATTTTTCCTAGTTCATGAACCACACAAGATAGTTCGAAGTTTCGATTCCAAAAATTTATATGTAATGACTTCGAAAAAACACCACACAAAATATAGACCATGAGCTTCAAATCAATAACTATCCTTGCTTTTAAAAAAAATAGCATGGCAGTGACTACTGTTTTGAATGAGGTTGAGGTCCACCTTTTGCTTACCCCTTTTCATTGTTATTTTGTTGTATGTTTGCTTGGGAAGGTGAGTAGCAATGGCAGACCACCTATTTCCCACTAGAGCATAAAGTTGAATAATAGTCTTCTCTTCCTGCACGCTGAATTTTTCCCCTTGATATTTGGTCTTAGATAGTTAGCTCAATGCAATCTCCAGCTCTTTCTAAACTCAACACCCAACTTTCTGCCGCAGAGCCCTCCAGCTTCCATGGTTTTGCTATAGTATGTAAGTAACGAGCTTCTGATTTTCTTTGGGCGTCCAGGGTCCTTCTTGAGCCCAACTTTTTCACAGCATCGAGCCCTACCATTATTTCCGATTTGGTGTGACTTTTGATAATCCTCGGCAAAGATGTTGTCGAATTAAACGCTGTAACTGCTCTTCACGTCACTAGTTGTTCCTCAACTACTTTTATTTTTCGATCGCACTTCTTAGTCAATGTTGGAAGATGGCAGAATCAAACAAGAGGGAGACTGTGGAACAATTGAGGGAATCCTAAGGAACAAAAACAAGAACGCCACCCCTTCTCAGTGTTATACACACCAAAAAATGCATGTATATTTTTAGTATTTTTCAATCACGTACTAGCTTACAGTTTGATCGCTGAATTCACATTCTTGACATAGACTGGTTGGTCGGTTCCTTGAATGTAGTACCTAGATTACAATGTAGTTGTTCTTAGTTGCCTAGGGGGAGATCTCCCTTCATAAAGTTCAAATCTACGAAATAACTATAGCCAGATAATTTTTTATACGATTCAAATCTATGAAAGTGTGTTAGGCTCCATTGCCATGTGAGCCAGAGGTATTGTATGCATTTGCGTTATGACCCTGGGCTTAGCCTGACTTTGGTGTTTTTAACTTAAAGACGGGTACTATAAATTTTGATAGGACAAATCCTAAATTAAACGTCAAAATGACAGTTTTTGATTTATGAAGCACGTCAAATTTGATGGGTAAAAATTTACGGCAACTGTCAAATACATCTTAAAATATGAAATACGTCTTGTGGGATGTCAAATTCCAGGCTTGTCTGAGACGAAGCGTAATTTCCACAAAATTTACAATGCGTCTCGACATTTTAATGCACCTTCTTCTCGCCAATTTGAAGCATGGTAAGCTCTGTGATCTATCTATCTGCGTTAGTCATCTACTTACTATTTTATGTCTGCCATTTTATCCATTCATTAGTTTTTCTATACATTCATCCAAATTGTCTTTCAAATGGCACAAATGGCTCCTCAACACAATGACAGTGCTCTTTCTTCCTTTTCTCCATCAATCTCTTATGACGTATTCATCAATCACAGAGATTCTGATGTCAAAAAGACATTCGCCAGTCATCTCTACAAACTTCTTACATCAATTGGATTGCCAATGTTTTTGGACAAACTAGAATTGGAAGAGGGGCGCACCTTTCCCTCTCAAATAGAAGTCGGAATTCAAAGTGCCGCTATTCACATAGCCATTTTTTCCCCACTTATGCTAACTCTTAGTGGTGTCCGGATGAGCGAATCAACAACTTTAAACGAACTGACAAATACCATGCTTGTCGAGACCACTGCATGATCCCCACTTATGCGAACTCTCAGTGGTGTTTGGATGAGCTCATTGACATGATAAGGTCGGGGCCACTATTCTTCTTGTGTTTTATGCTAGAAATATTAATCCCAACCACCGCTTTAAACAAATTGATAAATACCATGCTTTCCTAGTCAACTACTGCATGATTGTGATTTTGTTTGCAGGAGAAAGGACTGAAGTTAGAGCAGAAGTACAACCCTGACCATTCCGTAATTGTTTGCAGGCGAAAGGACTGAAGTGAGAGCATAAGTACAGTCCTGACCATTCCGCAACACAATAGAGGAGTTAAGGCATTTAATGAATTTTAGTAAATAAGTATGGGCAAGCATTCACTCTGCAACTGTTGCCCACACTCCACAACACCTGCAAGTTCAAAAAACCAATTACTATGTAAAACCACCCATGCTAGTTCAGAAAACCAAAATCTCCCATGCTGCGCTTAATTATTTTCTCTGTCATGTGTTAATGTCAAATTTGTATGTTAAGATAAATATGGATGAAAATTTCATTTTTAATGTTGGGCATGTTGGGCAAGAGAGAGTGAGTCTGTGAGGAGAAAATTGTGGAAGAAATATTGGTGGAGAAAATCGTGAAGGAAATATTGGTGGGCACCTGAAAACCAGTTTTAGGGAGTTTTACAGAAGTTTACTCCGCAACCCCAGTGATGTGTAAATCACATTAAGTTTGTTGTGTTTTTTTTACACTCGGAGCAGGTTAAATATTGTTAGTGGAAAAAACAAAAAAAACAATTGTTTTGAGGGCTGATTGTTTTTTTTTCCTTTCGAGCAAATTTACCAATAGGTAGATTTTTTTTTTACACTCAGAAATGACAACATCAAGCAAAAACAATTGTTTTGAGGGTAGATTATTTTTTTTCCTTTGGAGCAAATTTACCAACATGGAGATTTTTTTTTTTTTTTTACACTCAGAAATGGCAACATCAAGCACAAGTTTGACTAATCCTCAGCTTAATGGAAAAAATTATGATTATTGGGCTATTACAATGAAGGCATTGTTTTCTTCTCAAGACATTTGGGATTTGGTGGAGAATGGTTTTTAAGAACCAACAAATGCAACTAAATGCAATGCCTTATCTCAAGCAGAAAGAGATTTGTTAAGGGACAATAGGAAGAATGATTCAAAAGCCCCGTTTTATATTTTCCAAGTTGTCCATGAAAGTATTTTCCCAAGGGTTGTAGCAGCAACGAAGTCCAAGAAAGCATGGGAAACCTTCCAGATAGCCTACCAAGGCATGGAAAAAGTCAAGACAACAAAACTGCAAATGTTAAGAAGAGATATTGAAACACTTTGTATAAAAGAGTCTGAGAATGTAGACTCGATTTTTACACATGTAATTGGGTTGGTTACTCAAACTAGATCTCATGGTGAGACACTTAGGAAAGGAGAATAGTTGAGAAAGTTTTGAGAAGTTTGCCAGCAAGGTTTGATGCCATTGTTGTGGCTATAGAAGAGACAAATAATCTCTCACAGTTCTCAGTGGATGAGCTTCATGAATCATTGATTTCTCGTGAACATAGACTGAATAGAGCAACAAGCTCCTCATTGGAGCAGGCCTTCAAGACACAAATTTCCTTTGGTCAAGGTCGAGGCAGAGGAATATCATATGCTAGAGGAAGAGGAAGAAGCCCACACAGAGGTGGAAGAAGTAGCCCTTCAAGCTCAAGTGGAAGAGGCAGCAATCAAAATCCAAGTCAAGGCCCAAGACAAAATCAAGCACAAGGCTAGAGGTATGATAAATCTCAAGTCCAATGTCATTACTATAAGAAGTATGGCCATTATGCAAATGAATGTAGAAAGAAGCAATATGACATCAATAACAAACCAAGTGAAAATTTCACAAAAGAAAATCAGAACCATGAAAGCATGTTTTTATCTTGTAATTTAGCACAAGAAAAACAAAGTGATATATGGTATCTATAGTTAGGGTGTAATAACCACATGTCAGGGAACATAGAAATGTTTCCCAATCTAGATGAAAGTGTGAAATCTGAAGTGACATTAGGGACTGATAGCAAAGTCTCTTTCATGGGAAAAGGAAGAGTTAATATCCTAACAAAGAAGGGGGAGAAGAAGTACATCTCAGATGTTTACCTTGTCCCGGGTCTGAAGGATAATCTCATAAGCATTGCACAACTCATACAAAAGGGCTACAATGACTTCTTCAAAAGTGACGTGTGCACAATTTTTGATAGGCCTCCAAGCAGATAGTTGATTGCAAAGGTTTAGATGACAAATAATAGAATGTTTCCCCTAAGGATAAGATCAGATTTGAAGGAAGAAGGTGCACAAGCACAACTATTAATGAACTCACAAGAGGATGGAAGAAAAGATGCAACTATCGCACAAGTGAATTATCAAGCAGAGGTCAAAGATGAAAATTGGTTATGGCATTTGAGATTTGGACATCTTAACTTTGGAGGTTTGAATTTGCTGCATAAGAAAGGCACGATGAAGGGTTTTCCACTCATAAAAAAACCAAACAGCCTATGTGAAGGGTGCATCTTGGGCAAGCAACATAGAGAGACATTTCCAGCAGGAAATTCAGTAAGGGCAAAGGCACCTTTGGAGATTGTCCATTCAGATTTATGTGGACCATTGCAGACACCATCAATTGGTGGCAGCCACTATTTATTGACCTTCATATATGACTACACAAGGAATACATGGGTATATCTCCTAAAATAGAAAAGTGAAGTGTTTGAGCGCTTTCGCCAATACAAGGCTCTTGTTGAGAAGTAAAGTGGACACTACATAAAATTCCTCATGACTGACAAAGGTGGTGAATACATCTCAAATGATTTCCTTCGATTTTGCAGGGAGCATGGAATTCACAAGCAATTTACAACAAGATACACACCTCAGCAAAATGGTGTGGCGAAAAGGAAGAATAAGACCATTATGGAAATGGCAGGGAGTATGTTGAAGGCAAAAAAATCTGCCAAATGATTATTGCGTTGAAGTTGTCGCATGTGCAACATATATCTTGAATAAATGTCCAACCAAAGCGTCTAGAACATAGTTCCGGAAGAGGCATGGAGTGGAAGAAAGCATAGTGTCACTCACATGAGAGTCTTTGGATGTGTGGCATATGCACATGTCCCGGATGAGATGAGGAAGAAGTTGGACAATAAGGGGGAGAAATTTATATTTGTTGGATACAATTATGAATCCAAGGCATACAAACTCTACAATCCATTAACCAAGAAGGCCATAATCAGCGGATATGTGCAGTTCATAGAAGAGGAAGCATGGGATGAAAGTTTAGAGAAGACAATCAATGTGAGAGCATGCATATCACATGAGGACAAAGAGGAATTGACAACAACTATGTTGCGCTCGATCGAGCGCTTTAAGTGCTCGATTGAGCCTCTTAAGTCCTAAAATCTACAATTTCAGCACCCCTTCTGCAAAATTTCCCGCAACACCATTTTGTACCCTAGTGGACTTAGGTCTAAATTTTTCCTTCGGTGGCAGAGTTGATCATGTTGGATTCATGAAGGAATTCTCTATCCAATAGCATATGAGTTTGAAATTTTCGAATTCATATGATATTTTTCATCTAATTTCTTTTAAACATGATAATGCTTGGATTTTTTTGAATTGATTTAAAGAGGTTGAATAAAAAGTCAATATCATAAAATATGCATAATGAAAAAATTTCAAAAAATACCACTATCTTCGTTTATGAGTCCTCTTCAAAAAGGTACTCTTGGTTTTTCAATTTTTTCAAATAGTTGAAAAAAACCTTACGTGAACACATCTATGCAAAATGCAATTGAAATATTACTTCGCCAACTTCGAAAAATAATAAAAAATATATTTTTGCATAAAAACTAATTTTTTAATAAAAAAAACTTTGTTATTTCCATGTCGATCATACTCATACATATATTTTTTTAAAATTACACATTTTAGATTAAGTTATACTACATGAAAACACACATACCTCTTAAGATGTGTGAAAATTTGCAAGGACAAGCATTTCATTTAATGGAAAATTGACATATTATATGTCACTAAATATTTTTCCAAAAAATATCATTAGAACAACAACATAATTCTCCACAATTTGTCTTTTTACTCCAAATCAAAATTCATAGTGCTCATATGAATTTTGAGGGCTTCAATTCAATAAAAGAGGAAAAACTTGAAATTTCATTGCCACATTTGGCCCAAAAGTGTAACCCATCTTGATGCATTCACCCCTCGGAAAAACCTAACCAAGCCAACCAAGTGAGCTTTCATTGCTCACTTTGTGGCCCATTATAATAAAGTATTCTAAGCCTTTTAAAGACTTCATTACATGCAATCCATGGGCACAAAACCACAGGCTACTGAAACCATGGGTGCATAACCACCACTGTTGACCTAACAACTTTGACTCTTTCATTGAGTCTAGTTTAACCTAATATGTTATACATAACATATAGTGATAGGTGTTTCCCTACCATTTGCACCATTAATGGTAACTTGCCTTGAATTGCCTCACGTTCAATCATGTTGATTTTCAAAATTAAATCTTCTTCTTTGCACATCATAAATTAATGATAGTGCCTACCCGCAATGGGCATCCTAGAATAGCATCCATATTATCTCTTCGCATCTACACTATTTTTCCATAGGGTTGGGAGCCCCTTGTAAACCTACTATGACTTGAAGTTGAACCTCATTTCCCTCTCTTGTCCATATATTTGACCATGTCCCTGGGAGTTCTTGTCATTTTTATGTTGTATTTTAAGTTGGAGATGTATATTGTCACTTATGTTTTGGTGCCTACTACTACCATTGTACTCGCACTTGGCCTCTTTCCATATGCATTAGCTTGCTTCCATTATGCGACCTATAGAGAATAATTGTTATGGGTGACCTTGCCTTGTTAGTAACCAATTACACTCCTTTTTTATTAAGTTGATCCCAACATTGAGAGACATAAAAACATTCTATAATGTAACTAATTCTCTTAAATGAGCTAACGTTTACCTCTTTTTGTGCAAAAAAAAATATAAATATACTTTTCCCTTTTTTTCTTTCTTTCTTTCTTTTCATATTCATTAAAGCTAAACAAACACCACCAACTTTACTTTTCGACTCTTATTTGTGCTCATAAAACATTTAAAGAGACCTTAAAAAATAAAAAATGATGGGAAAATCATGTGGGTTTGCTTTTCTTTTACGACTAACCATCAGTCATGTCACCTTTGAACATAACACATGTTTGCATCACACCGTTGAGTATAAATAGTAAAATCCTAGACTCAACTTTGGGTCTTATGTGCCAAACTACATAGTAGTCAAATCCTACCCAGGCCTACCTAAGTTTAGTTTGTTGGAATTGTAGAGGTTACCCTTGGAGGAGGGACCTGGGTTAGGGTCTATTGCGGAAGGTGGAGACATAATTTGTCTCACGGAAACTCATGAGCATGATGGTTGCAAAACTCCTGTGTTTGATGGTTATTTGAAGTTGGAAGTTTGGAATAAGGTAGCAGAAAATGGCAAAGGGTATGGGGGAATACTAGTTTTAGTGAAAGAAAAAGAAGGCCATCACATTTAGTTAATTAAAGAAAATGCAAATAAACAATATTTATGGTTGAAAATATGAGAGAATGAGAATCACATAAGAATTGCAACATGCAATTTTGCCCCTCAAGTCTCAAAAACTTACAAAAATAAGGGGCTTGATAGCAAGGATCCATATGCAGCTTTAAAACAATATATTGTCGTGTACTCTCAGCAAGGAAAAGTTCTTTTAGTTGGAGATTTCAATGCTAGAACAACAAACAATCAAGCTAGCATCCATTGTTGCAAAGAGGATAACAATCCTATTTGGCTCACTGAAGATGAGAATCCCCAATGGGTGAGGTGTTTAGAAGATGACAAAGTTAGCAATCATTTTGGAGATGAGTTGCTTACACTGCGTGGGGATTTCAACTTAATTATTTGCAATGGTCTAGATAGATGGAAAAGGTCTAGGAACTTCACTTGCAACATACAATGGGGCAAGTGTCGTTGACTATGTGATGTGTTCACAAAGCTCAATAAGATAGATGAAGTTAGTATTGGAGAGCATATTTGGGACTTAAAATCAGACCATAACCCAATTTTTATAAGGTTATCATGGTTAGAAGAAAGGCAGCATAGGAGGAAAACCCAATGTTCTCGACAATCACTATCAAGGGGCAAAATTCTTCTAACACAATAAAATGGTACTATCTTCAAGACAATGTTAAAGAGATTAATTCAAAAGGAGAAAATTGGTTTCAAACGCCATGAGTTAACAAATATAATCCAAAGTGCACTTGAGAAGTGAAAAAGAGCAAAAAATAGGAAATCAAAATCAAATTGCTTTCCTTTAAATGCTTGGTTTGATGAGGAATGCAAAATGGCAAGGAGAACCTTGAAAAAGGCATGAAAAGAGAAGATGAATGTAAAGTTATATAAGCAAATACTAGAAAGGAAAAAAGATGAGTTCATGCAAACAAGGAGAGAAGAGTTAATATATTTAAGCAAGAATAATTCAAATCTTTTCTGGCAGGAACTACAACCAAGGAAGAAGAAAATTGAAAATAATATTACAGTCAATCAATGGTTTGAATATGCAAGGCAACTCTATGAGAAAGAATCTGAGGCAGAGTCCCCCCCCTAGGATCAACACGAATTCAAAGCTCTTCACATTACATGAGGTGGAGAATGGAATTAAGAAGATGAAAACAGGGAAGGCAAAGGACTTGGTTGAACTTCAAGCAGAGTATCTAAAATGGGGAATGAACGCTCTTGCACCGCACATCATGAAAATATTCAACACCATCATTCAACAAGGATTCCCAAGAGACTGGACAACTAGCCTAGCAATACCCCTTTTTAAAAGTGGAGACATTAATAATCCATCCAACTATAGAACAATTATGATTAATCCCTTTTTTGCAAAGCTTTTCGGCAGCATGGTAGAAGAGAAAATTAGCAAGTGGGCAGAAGTAAAAGAAAAGAGGGCAAGAGGACAAGCTTGTTTTAGGGCGAAACATTCTACAGTGGATCATGGCATCACTTTGAGACACATTGTTGAAAAGGTTTAGGAGGACAAAGAAGAAATATTTTGCTACTTTGTTGACTTCAAAAAAGCATATGACACAGTCCCTAGAGATAAGTTGTGGCGTAGAATGGACGAACTTGAAATTCCTGTGCATTATAGAGCTGCTGTCCACATAATTTATGAAGAAGTGAAAGTCAAAATTAGAACCTCAGTGGGTATTTCAGAAAGCTTTAGAAGTGACATTGGAGTCAAGAAAGGTTGCCCTCTATCCCCCACTCTTTTTGGTCTATATATTGATAAATTGGAAGAGTGGCTAAATCTGCAAGGTGGAGATGGTGTTAAGTTGGGAGAGTTTGTGATAAAGATTCTTTTATATGCTGATGATATTGTATTGATTTCTAAATTGGCCCATGGATTGCAAAAGCACTTATATGCCCTTGAGCATTTTTGTAGAGCAGTGGAGATGCAAGTCAATACTAGCAAGACCAGAATAATGATTTTTTCTAATAAAAGGAAGCAGAGCCATCATACTTTCTTCTTTGAAGACAACATTCTTGAAGAAGTAAATGAATACAAGTACCTTGGGATTGATTTCAACAACTATCCCAATTGGGAGCACTGCAGAAAGAAGAGAATTTTAAAAGGGTGGAAAGCATTATATGTTCTTCAAAACAGATATAGAGAGGCAGAGTTATGGGATTGGAAAATGATTAAATTGCTTTTTGGACTCCTAGTTTGTCCAGTGATGCTATATGGGTGTGAATTGTGGGCTAGCAGCACTCCCATCTCAAAATGGAAACAAATTGAGAAAATCCAAAAACGCTTGATCATGAGCAAGTTCAAAATAAAAAGTTTGGTACCTTATGAGATAATGTTGAGTGAAACAGGAGCAACTTTGATTGAAGCAATTGCTATGGTGTGGATCATAAGATACCTAAAAAGAATTGAACAAATGAGAGTAAGTAGATGGCCTAATGTTATCTTCAATGAAGGCATTAGTGAAAGAAAGAAAACATGGATGAAACAAAATTACACATGGATGCAAAAATGGAATATCTACCTCAATTTTTGTCCCACAAATAGCAAGGAGCTAAAGGATTTTGCCATGGAGAAGTTTCGTAAAAAGGTATGGGGAAAAGAGTTGGGTAGAAAGAAGAAATATTACATTGAGGAATTCAACCCTACGTGTGATTTATAACAAAAAGAGTTCATTGGAGCTAGCATTTCGTGGAGGGAAAAGGTTCTTATTTCCCAATTAAGGACCAATTCACATAAACTTCGGTGTGAAATAGGATGGTGGAAAATGCCTAAAGAAGCTTGGGAAGAATGGGTGTGTACATTTTGCACGTCTAGTGCTGTGGAATCGGAAAAGCATTTCATTTTGGAATGTGATGCATTCAAAGACATCAGAGAAAGTTATGAGAACATGTTAGCATCAGTTTCTTGGCATTGTTGTTTTAGCGAGGGGATTGTTGGAAGGTTGGGTCAGCTCATCATCAATTTGAATCGGAAAAGGATTGAATTGCAAAGAGCGAAAAACAAGGAACTAATGGTCTCATAGACTATTTTTAGTCTCGTGGACCTTAAAATATCATTTCATTTCTGGAAGCTGTACTATTACTTTGATTTTTTTACTCCCTCAACTTGTTACTCAGTGATTATGGAGAGTGTTAGGTGAGTGTTAGGTTCTAACATACCTTCACTGTATTGTTAAAGTATTTCAATGGTGCACTTAAATCTTGCTACCACGTCATTTGTATTTATGTTGATGCGATTTATCAAATCTATAGTGAATGTTAGACAAAATAATTAATAAAGATGCTATGACTTGAAACTATTATTAAACATGTATTTAGCATATTCAATTTAAATTACATAAAACTAGCCCATTCTTAAACGTAACACTTAGTGTTGATTAATAAACTTTCAAACACTACAAACTGCATTTTTCACAAAAGGGTGCATTTTCGAACATTACCCTCTCCAAGTTTTGAAAACGAACCTTCCATATAGCATCATCATAAATAAAAATGCTACACTTGCTAGAGGAATAACAAATCACATCATATTTTAAATATGATGTTATTGCTAGCCAATTAGCACAGGTAAAATGGAAGCTTTCCATGTCACATCATCATCAAACATTTTGAGAAGAGTTAGAGAATAGTTTGAAAATGGTTGAGAAACAAAAGGAAAACTCTAATTGGATTGCAGAAGTTTCCTCCCTAACCATGGATTTACGTTTGAACACTTCATGGAATTTGGGAGGCAACAAAATTTCCATGGGTGGAGAATATATGAGGTGTTCATAAATTCTTTCATTAGATAGCAATAGCAATAAATCTGCACATATTCCTCCAAATGGGACGCTCAAGCTGACGAGTGTCTGGCATTGGCTCTTCTAAACGCGTCTGTGTAAAGTTTAAGCGTTGTTACTTTTTAAAAGTATAAAAGTGGGAAGCTCACCTGCCTGAGCTTCTATCATCTAATTACTCTCGCCTGTATTTTGTTGAAATTATAATTTCGAACTGCCCGCATTTAATTCCGGAAACCAGGCAGTTTTTTCCCCGCACCACTTTTCACGCAACGTGGTATTCCTCGGAGGGGCTCCGATCACATCCAGCTGCTGACACATGCCCAAAACACTATTTCAAAACCACCCATTCCCCGACAGGTAAAGTTCGGTAAGATGGGACCTCCGGGGAAATTGCGACAACTGTTCGATTAAAATCAAGGTTTGAAGCCGTTCGATGGAGGTCAACGGTTGATGTACATTGATGGACAACTTGTCAGTAGGAATTAATGTGAAGTAATGAATGAATTTATTACAATAGGTAAATGTTGGTAAACGAATTTTAATTTTAATGTTTTTTTGGTTTTTTCACGGGACATGTAATATGTAACTTTTTTTTTGTCTTTTTTTTAAGTACATATGCAATGTAATACACATAGAAGTGTGAAGAAGGAGAAAACAGGGCACCGTGTGAGCGAAAACGAAAGGGAAATTCGTAGCAGCGAATGAATGTAATTTTTGTTGTTGAAATGCAATCTCCAGCAGCGGGAGTGAATGTAAGAGATTTTTACAGCAGTAAAGGTAAGAAATTTTACACACAATAGTGTAAAATTTCTAGAAGAGACAGAGTAATTTTTTTTCGTATGGAACTGGAAGTTCTTGGTGAATCCCTCTGTTAAGAGGAAGACTCTGAGTATGACCAACAGTTGTTCGCATTTAATTATTAGGATTCCCCATTTTTACCTTTTCTTATTCGAATGCAGGATTTCGTGGATAGTACCCAAGATTCGTATGAACTTCGATAGGGGCTTCTTGGTTTACTAAGGTAATGATACGTTTGTAACAGGTTACTTTATTAATGAATACAATGTTTTTATGAGTGTGTGTGAAACTCTGTTATTCTGAAATCAGATTTTTTTTGCTTCCCTGTGCTAAAACAGAGTATTATTTCCTGGGTTAAAACAGAGCATTGGTTCTCTGTTCAGATTTTTGTTTGAAATTACCAGAAATTTCCAACATTGGTATCGGAGCTTGTCCAGGCTCTTTGAAGGTGTCAAAGACGCTGAAGGAAGGATTTTCTTGCTACAACAGCTTCTCCAGTAGAGTGAAGACTCAGTCAAGAAAGATTCAAAGGTATTTCTCAAGTTTTTTTTTGTGTTGCTGTTGAAGACACTCAGTGATTTTAAATACACAGTCAAGTGTTTTGGAGCATAGTTAAGACTGCAAGAATGGCTGGCTCCAGCACTAGCATGGGTATTTTTAATACTCAGCTCCCATTGTTTAATGGGAAAAACTATGACTATAGGGCAATAACCATGAGAGCCCTTCTTGCCTCACAAGATTTATGGGAATTTGTTGAGGATGGATTTGAAGAACCAGCAGATGAAGATGAGTTTAATAATTTAACTCAGGCAGAGAAAGAACTGCTGAAGAGCTATAAGAAGAAGGATTCAAAAGCCCTCCTCTTCTTATATCAAGAAATGCATGAGAGTGTGTTTCCAAGGATAGCAGCAGCCAAGACATCCAAAGAAGCATGGCAAACTCTAAAGACAACTTATCAAGGCATGGAGAAAGTGAAGATAGAAAAACTACAGTTGTTGAGGAGAGATTTTGAGAATCTATGCATGAAGGAGTCAGATAATATTGACTCGTTCTTCACACATGTGATTGGCTTGGTCACACAGATAAGGTCTCATGGAGAGATTCTTGAAGAAATGAGGATTGTGGAGAAACTGTTGAGGGTCCTACCCTCAAAGTTTGATGTGATTGTCACCACCATAGAAGAGACAAAGGATCTCACAAACTTCTCAGTTGATGAACTACATGCATCACTAATAACA
>APFE030431543.1:2111-36578 GCA_000404065.3 Pinus taeda
ACCAAGGAAGCCAGGATTGGACAGAGTGTTGGATATCCATGGCTTTGTTGATGCAGACTGGGCTGGAGATCTGGATCAGAGAAGATCTACAACTGGGTATGTGTTTAACCTATTTGGAGGTGCAGTCAGTTGGATGAGTAAGAAACAATCTGTAGTGGCACTATCAACTACAGAGGCAGAATACATGGCAGCCACTCATGCAAGCAAGGAAGCAGTTTGGTTGCAGAGATTGTGTTCAAGTATGGGGTTAGTACAGGAAGCTATAAGAATAGACTGTGACAACCAAAGTGCAATTTTCTTGGCAAAGAACCCTGCTTATCATTCAAAGACAAAGCACATTGATGTTCAGTATCACTTTGTGAGGGATATGATAGAAGACAAAAAGGTGTTGCTGGTAAAGGTGGACACTTTGAAGAATACTACAGATGCATTGACAAAATCCATGAGCTCTGAGAAGTTCTCTTGGTGTAGAGAGACAATGGGCATTTCAGGGCTGGGAAAATGACTAAGCTCTCTTATGGCCCCATGTAGAAAGAAAACAAGTGGGAGAATGTTGGGTTGTGTTTTATTCTTTCCATGTAGTTAACAGGGGGTTTGAAGGGCACCCGTAACCCCACTTTATGGGGTTTGGGGCAGCGCCCCAGAAAATTTTGTTTTTTGACTCTATGTTAGGTTGGGCAGACCCACCTATGGTTTGTGCATGATTTTCGCACATGTTTTTTGGATGCGATGGTTTTCGGTCCATGGTATTGGACGCGATGGTTTTTGGTCCATGGCATCGGATGCTTTGGCATGTATAAGTATGTATTGTAACATTGAAAGGAACATAATGAAAAATCAAGCTGGTAGGCCTGGTTTTGGGATCCAGGGGAAAATCTCTGCGTATATGTGTTTTATGTGTTATGATCTCGCATTCTTTATTTTCTATGTTTTAGAATTCATATGCAGGGAATTTCTGTATGGGGTTAAAACCTACATTATCATCCCACAAATTATCTTAAATTTTGAGGTAACAGTATTTTTAATATTATCCTTATTCTCCAAAATTATCTCCTTCTTTACCCCCCAATGGTCGAGCCAAGGTTGGGCATCGTTATGCTAGCCTCGCTTGAGACGAAGGTGGGGGTTTTCGCTAGAGTTAGAAGAAGGTTTGGAGAACCGCTTGGCTTCCATGTTGTAATGCTTCTTCTCATACATCAGACACCTAAACATAGCCATGCTTTCAATGCGGGGAATGTTAGGTTCAATCAAGAGGATAGGATAAGGAGTATTTCCTTTAATATTGAGGTTGTAGATTATAAATTGCTTTTGGATCAACTCGACCTTCCTCCACGATTCTCTATATCTACTGCAACCGCAAACCTCACATCCCTATGAAATAACAAGGGCGATGAGAGTCTCAAATAGGAACTTTTTTTTTTACTCCAAATCCAAATATCAATCAAGGTACTTTTCAAGCTCATAATAAGTTTTCCAACCTCCAATAATCCTTTTCTCAATTTTGTAATTCCAGTTGAACTGATGATTAAAGTTAATACCTAAATATTTGTATGAATAAACCTACTCCAAGTACTTGTTATCATATATGAAGTTATCATGGTTGACATTTTTGGATTTAGTTGTTATGACTTTAGTCTTATCGATATTAACATTCATACCCATCTTGGAGCAATAATCATGGAGGATTTTATTATGCTTGATGAGATCATCATGGATTTTTCTAGAAGAATAATATTGTCAGCATAAAGGAGACAAGTAATGACCATAACAACAATCTTGGGGCCATCACAACCCACAACTTCCAAATATTCTTCTATCTTATAAATGTAAATGCCAAAAAGGGTAGGGGACACCCTTGTTTAACTTCGATATTGCATTTAATTTCTTGAGGCAAACACTCGGTGGTCTTAAGCTTGGAAACAACATTCTTGTATAGCCAAATCACAACCCTCAACTCAAGAGGAAACATTATCTTTCAAGATTTTTCCATATCTTATCTATAGAAACTATGTCAAAAGCTTTTCTATAGTAAACAAAACAATAGAAGAGATTAGTTTTACGATTGCGACATTCCTAGACAATAATCTTAAGAGTAATGAGATGGTAAATAGTTGAGTGATGTCTCTGAAAACCCACTTTCCCTTTAGTTTTTTTACCATGGATTTCAAGCCAGAGGCTAATATTCTTTTCCAAAATGAGCCCTTAAAGTTTGGCTAAAATGTGGCTAATCATAATGGTCCTATAGTTAGAGGGAACGTTTTTATCCCCAATTTTAAAGATAGGTACAATAAGACTTTGTATCCAAGTCTTAGGGAAGTTGTATTTTACTGCCAAATTGAGAAGTTTGTGAAGATGAGGGGTGAGAATAGACTTTTCCATTTTGAAAATTTCAGCTTGGTAGCCTTGAATATCCCTAGTTTTTCGATTAGTGATCTTCTTAATCCCGAACACGACGTCCTCCAAAGAAAATATATCCTTTTTTATAGGAGTGTTTAAGATGTAGACCATGGTGTCCTGGGAGTCATAAAGATTCTTAAGACAGATATCCCAGTTCTTTAAGGGGTTCAAGTTATTTTCTTTTTCTTTACGAACAAGTGTATTCCTCCAAAGATTTCTAGGCTCAACTTTAGAAAGGTGAAGAAGATGTTCTTGTCTCTTATTAATATACGACATTTTCTTCCTTTCGATAAGAGCTTTGTACACTTATTTTTTCAAGCGTTGTAGTTTTGTTAGGAGCATATATAATCACTTTCCTAGAAATTTTATAGTCATCATCATACCAAGCTTTGAAAGTTCTATTATTATTTTTATCTGACACCTTGGTAGAGAATTTGTTAATGGTAGTGGAAAGGGTAGTATTAAAATTGTAGTAGATGTGATCCATGTCATCATTATATGTTAAGAAACCTAAATCCCTCTTTAAGTCCTTTAAGAAGAGATCTACTTAGCTTTTATCAAAACAATTGTGTCTTTGTCTCTCACAATTATTTTTCATGTGGGTGGTGCGCATGTCAAGATTTAGAGTTAAGGATAAAGGTATGTGGTAAGAATTAGGCTCGTGGTCATTTAGGAGGTTAAAAATTACAATACAATTTAGAACATGGGTATAAGCCTATATCGCATAATCCACAACACTACATCCTAACCCATGAATACAAGTCATCTGGCCAAAGGTTGGCCACTTATTAATTCCACTACAAATTATTAGGTCTTGGGAAGTACAAATCTTGATAAGCTTGATACCAAATAGTTTCTCGATTATGTCTTCTCGATTTATTTTGAATATATTAGTTGAGTCACAATCCTCATCTAGCCATAGAGGGTTAGGGTTATTACTTAGGAGAGTAGCTTGGTTAGTAGTAGTTCTAGTATTGAAGACCCCAAGAAGAAGGATATTACCTCCATTCCTTAGACTATGGATATCATGTTCTAAAGTATTGAAGGGGAAGTTCTTATCCAAGTTGTCTTTTTTATAGGAGGTAGAGTTTATAAGAGTGAAATAACAAGTTGTGAGAAAAATCATATTGGTGTTAGAATCAAATATTTTGATCCAAATGTATTTATTGAGGGGGTTGATCTTATGAAGTCAAATGTGAGAAGAAATATTATAAATTTTGTTTTTATACAACGAAATATACCACCAAAACCTCTATGAGAGGATTTCCTCTTCCAAGTTGACCACAAAATAATCCATCTATGTTGGGGACCCTATATTCATCATGCTCCCAAGTTGTAGCTAAGAAAATAAGATCAATATCACTCGGGATCCAACATGACATAAGACCTTTATGTTGAAAAATGCAATAAGAAATTCTCAATTTGACTTTACCTTGATTAAATTGTGAAAATTCAAATTTCCACATCAACAAACAACTTAGATGATGTTGACTTGTGTGATATGGATTATCTCACCCATTTTACTCAGTAAATTCAAGTTCGAGGAGTTATAGTTAAACTCTGCATGTGTGATTGCTAATTTGTAGCAGTCAAGGTTAGTTATCTCTGGTTGTCTCTAGTTAATCTAGTTCCAACTTTTGGAGAAACTAGTGGAAGGTCAGTTAAGTAGTGGGACTTCAGTCAAACTCAGTGATCATCCAGTTAACTGGTCATTCAACCCAAAATAGCTAATGCATGTAGAGAATTCAGGTTCCTCATGCTTGGTGGAGATTCCAAGCTAGTGTAACACCAGTTGTAGATTAGTCTTGAGTGTATATGTTTCGCATGCAGTTGGAGGATCAACCTAAAGGAATTGTGTAAACAATTTGAGAAATTTCCTAAATAATAGGGGATCAATTCCTCAAGGAGAAACACAAGGAAATATGAGCTCAAGCAGAGGAAAAAATTGACTAAGTCTAGGTTAGAGCCTTTGAGTGAGTAGAGAGATAGGTTATGCACTTGCAGGTTGTGCTCAATTGAGCAAAGAAATTGTAATGCATGTATATTATTCTTGTTTAATGCAAGTGGACATTAGGTTTTTTAGCATTTTTCTTTCCTCAGGAAAAATACTTATTGCATATCTAAAAAAATCTAGATTATGAATTAATTTCTGCAGAAAAGTAGAGCAGGTTTGTGTCTGGTGATCTTGATTAAAGTTTCATGAGAAGATGCAAATCTCTATCATAATTTCTACATGGTATCAAATCAGGATTCACATTAGAGCAGAAATTTCAAAGTTGTTTATTAGGAGGTTTGAATTTGGAGTTAAATGTAGCAAGATCTCTTCAAAGTTGAGAATATGGACTTCAATGGACTAGGGCTAGAGTATGCCTTGCAAGGCACCTCTAATTTTTTTGTATGGAAGTATCACATGGAGGCGGTATTGGACGACAATGGATTGCTAGAATACATCAAGAGAGATGTTGAAAAACCACCAGAATCAGATGCCCATAACCATGCTCAGTGGAAGAAAGATGTAGCAAAGGCGAGGAGAATAATATTAGAGGGAGTATGAGACCACATTGTCACTAATCTCCATGGGAAAGAAACTCCTTATGAAATTTGGGAGGAACAGATAGATTTGTTCCAAAATAATAGTGACCACAAGAAGCTGGCGCTCAAGGATAAACTTTGAAATATTAAGATGCAGAAGAATGACACTATATGAGCTTACAAGAGTTGGTGTTACTATTTTATATGATGATTTGGTAAGCCTATCTCTTCGGGGCCTTCCCAAGAGCTGGCATAACTACCAAATTTCAGTGAATGGGAGGGAGAAATTACTGAATTGGGATTGCTTATGGTCTGATTTGGTACAAGAGGAAATCAGGCAGAATACTAGAGATGGGACTTCATCCAAGGGAAAGGATGAATAAAATTTTTCATTGGATGGAAAGGAAAAGAAGGGAAAAGGGAAGAAATTCCAATCCAAACCAGAATCCAGTTAAGGGGGAAAGAAGAAAGATTTGTCCAAAAAATGCTTCCATTGTCATGAATTCAGGCGTTATGCCACAAATTGTCCACACAAGAAGGCAAGCAATAAGACCTTAGAAGGAGTGGTAGGCAAAGACTTGGATTCATAATTCAATCTTGACTTTACCCGCATTTCATGCATGGACAACATAGTGATGGGGAGCGTGTGGTAGTTGGACTCGGATGCATTATTCCACATGATAGGGTGTAGAAATTTTTTAGTGACCTGTAGGAAAAGTACTTGCAGATACACATTGATATAGGGTATGACATAAGGTGTAGCGCTATCGTGGTTGGTACAATCACCTTTCAAAGGGAGTTGGGATCCACACTTAGGCTCAAGGATGTCATGTTCATTCCGAGCCTAAAAAAAATATTGTCTCTGTTGCATCTTTGGAAGACTGTGGTTATGATGTGATATTAAGCAAAGGAAAGGCATTCCTGAGATACATATCCATGGGAAATGTGAAGCAGATTAGGGTTTGTGTGAAGAACGTGTATAACTTATATGTGGAAGATTGTGCTGCATTAAGCACTAAGGAGCACTTGAACAACAAGATGTATGAAAATGATGTACTTTGGGGAAGTACATGAAATGCACTTTCCATTATTGGGATAACAAAGTACATGTAATCCTTGAAAGGATCCACTTTGATATCTATTGACCTTTCTTGATAACCTCCACTAACGGGCACAAATATTTTGTCATTTTTATTGATGACTTCTCATGGAAGTGTTGGATATTCTTCATGTGGAATAAGATGAGACATTCTCCAAGTTCATACAATTCAAGGCACTAGTTGAGAAATAAATTGGCAAGAAGGTGAAGGCTATCAGGAGCGATAATGAAGGTGAGTATGTGTCGAATGAATTTTAAAAAATTGTGGAAAAGAATGCATTCAATGAGAGTTGACAACACCCCACAACCCACAACATAATGGAGTGGCTAAGAAATATAACTATAGCATTGTGAGAGAAGTAAGGGTGATGTTGCATGACCAAGGTGTACCTCTACACTTGTGGGCCGAGGCATGCAACACGATAGTCTATTTGCAGAACCAAATTCCTCATCGGATTCTGGGCATGATTACACCAAAGGAGGCTTTCTTGGGGAGAAAGTTGAATGTGTCACACTTCAAGATTTTTGGAGCCTTTGTTTACTGCCATGTCTCCAAAGAATCAAGGAAGAAGCTAGAGTCGACAACAAAATTAGGAGTATTTATAGGTTACACAGAAACTCCCCACAACTACCATGTATACTTGTCATCCCTTAGAATGACAATTTTGTGAAGGGATATAAAATTTGATGAGGAGAAAGTGGTGTGGTGCTCTCTTGAGAGGTAGATTTAGATCCCACTAGAAGATTAGATTTTAGCTCCAAAGGAGGAACGTAAGGAAGTTGTGGAACAACCGAAATTTGAGGAGAAAAAAGTGGAGACAGTCACTCAAGTAGAACCATTCAAAGAAGTCAGGAAAAGGACCAAGGAAGCTGAGAGATTTGTGCAGGATGTGAGGGAGAATGTGGGTGCTCCTTCAAATCAACACAGGTAGAGAAGGTCACTAGATCGGTACACTCGCTACATGGATCTAATGACTGAGCTTCCAGAGACTGATCCATCATCTTTCAAGGAAGCAATATTGCAACCTATATGGTTTGATGTAATGGTGGAGAAATATGAATCCATTGTAAAGAACAATGTTTGGGATGCGGTCCCAAGACCATCAGATAAATCCGTTGTGGGTTCGAGATGGATCTTCAAGGTAAAGAAGGCAACAGATAGAAGCATAGAAAAATACAAGACCAGATTTGTTTCCAAGGGGTAATCTCAAGTTGAAGGAATTGACTATGAGGATACATTTTCTATAGTGGCAAGGTACTCATCCATTAGATCAATTCTTTCTCAGATTGTGCAGATGGGGTGGAAGATCAATCAGATGGATGTAAAAACATCATTCCTCAATGGATTTATTGAGGAGGAGGTGTACATCGAGCAACAAGAAGGCTTTAAGAATTTTAATCGAGAGTCTCATGTGTGCAGACTCAAGCTAGTGTTGCATGATATCAAGCAAGCACCCCATGCATGGTACACCGGGATCGATAGTTATCTCACCAATTTGAGCTTCACCAAAAGTGAAGCCGATGAAAACCTATATCATATTTTTGTAGAAGGTAAATAATTTATTATTGTCTTATATGTTGATGAATTAATTTTAACTGGTGATGAACAATTGATCAGATCTTGCAAGGAGGACCTTGTAAGATAATTTGAAATGAAAGACATGGGTATCATGCACTACTTCCTCAAATTGCAAGTATGGAAAGGCGATGGGGTGTTGAGAAATGGAAACAAGAAATTCCATTTTAATTTTTCCTTGAATTAAACTAAGAATTAAAATTGAATTCTATTCTCATAACAACTTGTAAATAGTTAATTAAGTTTAATTAACTTAATTAGCGTAGGAATTTCGGGTTGGAATTCTTTCTGAAGATGTTCTCCCTATATTTTAGGTGTACAATATGAGTTGATTGTGAGTTGTAATTAGATAACTCAGTTTATTGAGTCAAGTTCAGTTAGATTAGTTCCAAACCGTTTGAGGAAATAATAGAGTTAACAGTCAGTTGGTCCACTAATGCATCCACTAGTGCTGCTCCAGTTAACTAAATATTCCCTCATTAGAAAATCATGAATTTTGATTCTGAGAAAGACCCAGTTGAGACTAGAGTGCAGGGACAATGTACTATCAGTTGTATGATTTACTAAGTTGTATAGATCATGCAAGCAATTAGGAACTGAACCTAGTGTGGATTGTTCAGTTTTGGATGCACTAGGTTCACATTAGTATGGGCTATTCCGCCTGTTATCACTTAAGAAGCAATTTCTAAACTGTTCACATCAATTTGATTGTGAGGGTTAGGTGTTAGTCCGAGTTCAGTGTTTTCATGTTTACTTTAGTGTCTAAATCTTAGGAGTCTTGGTAGTATGGTTAAATAAAGGTCAATAGTCCATTCTCATTCACCACTGGTTCCATAACCTACATAAACTCCACGTATCAAACTTGTTTTAAAAGTTCTTATGTGTTATGAAACGCTTTAGGTGTTTTCGTAGTACAAATACAATTTAGGTGTTTTCGTAGCGCATAACCCAGATTTTACACTGGCTGCGCTACGAAATTGGAGATTTGTGTGGATCCGTAGCAAATCTTTCTCAGCTGTCATATCTATCAAAATCTGTTATGTTTGCATCATCAACTATCAGCTTATACACTTTGCCTATCATGTCCAACCACTTATCCTCATCATTAGAGTCGCTACGTACCTTGGTACGCTTGGGTTTGAAGTTTCAAGAAGAGCCAAGTATTCACAATCATAATCATGATTGTATTCATTGCACGAGGAAAAAATCGGCAAACGTTCAATTTGAATTCCTTAAACATCAAGCGAGGTAGTATTCAAGCGAGGCATCTATCAACCGAGGCAGTGATCAAAGGTTGAGACAGTGCCAGTCTTTCAGATTTTCATTACGCTGGAGTCTCATGGAGGGGTCTACAGAAAGAAAGGAACACAGGTCAGGAGATGTTTGAGGAGAAAACCTGAAGGTTTAGAAATTATCTTAAGGAACAGAGAAGTTGAACATGCATTCAAGCAGGTTGGCTGTTGGAATTTTTGCGAGAAACTTCAAGGAGGTCATGCACAAATCACCAAGGAATTTGCCTTGAATTTCATATGACTGAATTCAAAAGTTGGGGTGCTTGAATTGCAAATCTCACTAGAGGTAATATCCACAGTCACTGAGATTACAAGGGGACAAGAAAGATGGTTTAAAAATTTCAAATTTGATATGACCCCCTGCAAAGAATTTCTGAAGCCGGAGTTCATTAATTCAGATTTAAACAAGTTTGTGCCCATAAATTTTGTCAAGGACTCATATGCCAATTTACTTACCTGCATACAGAGGTACTTTACTTGTGAGGGGAGGTATCATAAGGTGTATTCATATCACTTCAAGCTTCTACTGCATTTCACAAGAAAGATATCTCTTGATTTACCTTTCTACTTGTTTCGTAGCCTAGGTAAAATGTGTGACAAGGTTCAGCTAAAGAAGGAACCCTGTGAGACCTCATTGTTTCACCACGGCTTAGTCAAGTTTATCGTTTTGTATGAGCTCCAAATAATAGACAGGGACTGGTCCACGTTCATATTTATGTCTGGTTTCAAGAATGAAACTGGTCTTAGTCCCCAGGCTATAAAAAACTCTCAACCAACAACTAGTCATCGTGTAGAAACAAGATCCAAGAGATTCACAAAATTGAAGGCTAGGAAACAAGTAAAGGAGCCCACCAGATCACTGGTTATCCAAGACACACCCCAACAGTCCCTAAAAGAGAAAACTCAGATCAAAGAAGGTAGACATGAATCATCTACAGTTGAAGCAGTTCAGAGAAGAATGACTAGAAGCCAGTTAGCTAAAGAAAAAGGCAAGACAGTGGTGACTGAGGAAAGCCTGGTTTCAAAGGGAAACCGAAATGACTTACTGCAAGCTATTGATATTGAAGAATCTCCCCTGGTTCAAGAAGATTTGATAGAATCAGGTAAAGACAAGACTCAAAAGATCAAAGCCTCGAAAAAACTCAAGTTTGATGATCAGGTTGCTAATTTTATCTTTAAGCCAAGAAGACCTGTGACAAGGCATTTCAAACAGGTACAAGAGATGCTGCCAGAAGCAGGTGAAACAAAAGAGATAAAAAAAACTCATGAAAGACCTGTGACTCCATTAGAAACATCTTCACAACTGCATGAAGAAGATAGAAATAAGACAGTTATCCCTCAGGAGGAATATAGTGTTGAAGAGCTGAAAAAGAAGTTGAGGTTAGCAAATCTTGAAATTTCTAGATTGAAGAAAGCCTCGAGGAAACATGCAATTAAGGAAGCCCATTTTAATAAAATGGAGGCCCCGTGGGAAGATAAAACAATTTCAATACTTGAGGTGGTTGACTGTAATGCCCAATACTATACCTGGACAGTTCTTGCATTAAAGGAAGCAGAATTCATCAGAAAAGTTAATACGAACTTGAGAGCTGGGATCAGAGCCATGAAAAGGCAAATTGAGGATTTGAAGATTAGTTAAGCCAGCAGGAAAGATTTCCTTAGCTAAGGATTTCAATATAAAGAGACTCAAGACAATCAAATTTTGGCTTAAAGCTGTGTTTTTGTGATTGCACAGCAGTTTCGTAGCGCGCTACGAAACTGTTGTAGATGATGCCTAATGCACAACAGTTTCGTAGCGCGTTACGAAATTGCTGTAGCTGCATAATTAAACTCAGTCGACCAATTTTGAGTGACCGAAGGGAGATTTTTGAAAGGGAGTTTCAGAAAAGGATCATTTACAATGTGCAAGCAATCAACAATGGCAAATCAAGCAAGCAATGTGAACTCTAAGCTTTTTTGTTATACAAATGATCACCGCTAGTATTGTCCATGACTTTTCAAACAACTTTGAAGAGGTTTTGTCATCGCACAGGTATATAGGAAAGGTTTACAACACATGAAGAACGTGGCACTCCAATAAATTTTGGGGTAATTAAAGAAGAACAACATGGTTACTTGTTTTCGAATATCCTTGAGGAACCAAAAGAAAAAAAACAGGGACAGTTTCCTACTTCTTAGCAGCAGTAAAGGGATAAGACATTAAGGAACAGTAAGGAGCTTCAAACATCCACCACAGCTAAATTGAATGAGACCACTTGTCAGAGAACGAGTTTTGATTGTAATAAATACTATCACCAACATGATGTGGAGTTAGACTCCTAATTGTATTAGGTTTCTAGAACTTCCAGTTAGCAGTTAATGGTATTTAATAGTTAGTTTAAAGTGTTAATAGGTGTCATAATAAGATGAATTCGAGTTCCCCTCATGCTGGAGGATGAATCTTAGTTATGTAGAGAGCTCTATATATAGCAGAACATCTGATGTACAAAGGGTTGGAAAATTATTGAGAAAAGCTCTTATATTGTGCTTTGTGTAAAAGACTCTGTTTTTCTAGTAATACAGTATTGGCCTTGCTTCTCAGGAATCAGAAGGAATTCGATGTTCTGAATGTCTTATGTTGTCTTCTTCCTATTATCTACAGTGTTATGAATGTGTGATCACTTAGAAATCACTAACAGTGCTCTAATTTCCTGCATACATTTGTAAATTGTGTTGGTCCTTTATGTGTTTGGTGTGTTCTACATATGTTGGATTCTGAATGCCCTGACTTCTATGCAAAGCTAACTTTATTGTCAATACTGAAGCATATCTGACTCCATAAGCCCAATGGATACTTTCTAATTGTATTTCAACCTCTTATACTTGTTCATTTTGTTTCATAGAGTTAGCCATCTTATTCATTATCCAAATTTTTAATCTTGTGAGAGAGCCCTCTCAGGTTGGGGAGGCTAAGCCTCAGCCTAAAGTAGGTTTGAAATAGTTACTTAAGATCTACCTGATCACAGCAGCCTATTAGGGTCTGATTTTGAGCTAACACCGCCATAGGAATTGCATAAGGAAATAGGGGCTTGGAGAGATGCAGAATTGGCTAAGCATTGGCCAAGAGTTTTCTTGTGAGTTGAGGATTGATTATACTGAGTGCTAGGATTGTTCTTGTGAGAACAAGCATTGTATTATCATCTTAGATTTCTGATTTAATACAATACAGATAGTGGGGATTTTCAACTTTTCCTCGGATGTTTATTGTGTTATGTGTTATTTTATTTTCCTTCCTCTTGTCGATTATTGTTTTCATCAATCTATTGGCTTCCATTGGTTGAAAGTAAAAGTAGATTCTTGTATTTTTCTTTAGTACATTGCATGAGCTTTTGAATCTATAGGATTTTCTACACGGTATTGGAGTTGAGAATAGTATAATATAGGAGATTTCAAAGTTTTGAGTTTTGGGTTACAGGTGAAATTTGAATTTGCAATACATACTTTAGGATCGGCAGATGGTATTCTACGGTTTGTGGCTCGAGTATGCCTTGGAAGGCAGCTCGAATTTTATAGCCCGGAGGGACATAACGGAGGTCGTGCTAGAGGATAATGGCTTGAAGGACTTTGTTGATCAAGAAATTCCTAAGCTAGCAACATCGGATGCACAAAACATGGCTGAATGGAAGAAGTGTGTGGGGAAGGCAAGGCAGATAATCCTTGAGGGAGTTCAAGACCACATTGTCTTGAGTCTCCATGGCAAGTAAACCTCGTATGCTATGTGGAAAACATTGATGGATGTGTATTAGAACAATAGTGACCAAAGGAAATTGGCACTGAAGGACAAACTTCGAAAACTCAAAATGGAGAAAGGTGAAACTATTTCAAAATACTTGACCAAGTTCACTCAATGTCGTGATGAACTTGGAAGTGTTGGAATCATGGTTGCTGAGGAAGATATGGTGAGTCTTTCTCTTCTAGGACTCCCAAAGAGTTGGCATAGAAATCAGGACTCTATCAACGGTCGGGAGAAGCTTCCAAATTGGAAACGACTGTGGTTGGATTTGATGTAGGAGGAGATTAGGAGGAACACCAGGGATGGCCTTTCATAAAATACTGATCATGAAGAGAAATGTGCCTTAGCGATTAAGGTGAAGAAGGGGAAAGGGAAATCTTCCCATTCCAAATAAGATTCTTAACATGGAGGTAAGAAGAAATAAATGATGAAAGTTAATTACTTTCATTGTCATGAGTTGGCCCATTTTCCTTCAAATTGTCCACTCAAGAAGTCCAAGAAGAATTCATTAGGAGGAGTGACAGGTGAGGCTTTGGCCTCTCAATTCGAATTGGACTTTTCCCTCATTTCATGCATGGAGTCATCAATGATGGGAAGTGTATGGTGCTTAGACAATGGAGCTTCATTCCACATGACTGGTGAAAAAGAGTTATTCAGTGACCTAGAGGAGAAAGAACTCTAGATGCATATCGAGATGGGTGACGACGGGAAGTATAGTTTTACTGGATTGGGCACAATTAACATTTAGAGGGAGCATGGGGTTCCACTCACCTTGAATAATGTTATATATGTTCCTGGGCTAAAGAAGAACTTAGTATGCATTGCCATGCTTAAGGATAGAGGCTATGATGTGATCTTCTTGAAAGGAAATGTGTTCCTTCGACACATAGCGACCGGTCGGGTAAAGAAGATAGGGATTCAGGTCAAGAATCTTTATAAGTTGGAGGTAGAGGAGTGTGATTCTTTGAGCATGAAATAAAAAAAGGGTTCAAATCTGAGACATTGACGAGTTGTGGCATAGGCGATTGGGCCACTTGCATCATGGGGCTTTGAATATATTGTAGCAAATCTCTACCGGCCTTCTCAAAGGTACACTTGACCAAGTTGATACATGCAAGGGATGTACTTTGGGAAAATACACCAAGTCTTCCTTTCACGACAGAGACAGTTGAGCAGAGGCTATTCTAGAGAGAGCCCATTCATATGTGTGTGGACCATTCTTGACAACATCCACGGCCAAACACAGGTATTATGTTATATTTGTTGATGTTATTCTCGTAAATGTTGGATTTTTTCATGCAAAAAAAAATCAAACTTTCACAAAGTTTTGTGAGTTTAAAGCATTGGTGGAGAAAGATTCGGGAAAGAAGGTTAAAGATCTATGGATTGATAGCGGTGGTGAGTATGTCTCAAAAGAGTTTAAGAACTTATGTGTAGTGGAAGGGATTAAACGGGAGTTGACAACACCCCATAACCCTCAGCAAAATGGGGTAGCTGAGAGGAAGAACAGAAGCATAGTAGAGGAAGCGAAGGCAATGTTGCAAGATCAGGACCTACCACTACACTTGTGGGCTAAGGCATGCGACACAACGGTTTATGTTCAGAACCATAGCCCACATCAGATACTTGAAATGAAGACATGAGAGGAGGCTTATTCTAGTAAGAGGCCAGATGTTGGTCACTTCAGGATTTTTTGGTCATTGGTATATTTCCACGTGACCAAAGATGCATGGAAGAAGCTTGAGCTAACAACAAAGTTGGGGATATTTGTGGGGTACACTGATACACTTCACAACTATTGGGTGTAATTGTCAACCAATAGGATGTTAGCGGTTCGCAGGGATGTCAAATTCGATGAGGAGAAGGCCATGTGAGTTTACCTTGAGAGGGAGATTGAGCTACATGTAGATGAGGAGCTTTTAGCTCCTAAGGTTGAGGAGCCTCAGATTGATGTGGAGCAACCACATGCAGAGGATCTGGGAGTGGAGACATCCACTCAGATAGAGTCTTCCGAAGAGGGAAGAAAGCACACTAGAGAGGCTCACAAATTGTTGGATGATGCATAGGAGAATGTGGGAGAACCCACTTCTCAGCACAGGTAGAGGAGGTCACCTGAGAGGTACATTGGATACATGGTTCTTATGGTTGAATGTGTTGTGATAGAGCTATCTACCTTTAAGGAAGCAGTGCAATAGCCAGTTTGGGTAGGTGGAGGAGTATGACTCCATAGTTCGTAACAACGTTTGGGATGTGGTCCCGAGACTGGAGGACAAATTAGTGGTGAGCTCCCATTGGCTTTACAAGGTAAACCAAGCTCCTAACGGTAGTGTGGAGAAACATAAGGCTAGATTTGTGGCCCATAGCTTTTCACAGGTAGAGGGGATTGACTATGATGAGACCTTTTCTCCTGTTGCAAGGTGCTATTCAATCAGATCTATATTGGCACTATCAGCACAAATGGGTGTACATAGAGCAGCCTGAAGGTTTTGAAACCGTTAACCATGAGTCTCATGTGTGTCATCTCAAGAGAGCATTGTATGGGCTAAATCGAGCACACCGTGTTTGGTACACCAGGATAGATAGCTACTTCACTGAGTTGGGCTTCATGAAGAGTGAAGTAGATGTGAACCTGTACCACATAGTGGTGGAAGGTAAGTTTTTGATTATTTTACTTTATGTTGATGATCTCATACTGACAGGTGATGATCAGTTGATCAAATCTTGCAAGGAGGACCTTGCAAGAGACTTTGAGATGAAGGAAATGGGGCTCTTGAATTACTTTATTAGCATGGAGGTGTGATAGGGAGATGGGGATTTGTTTGTATCTCAGGTCAAGTATGCCAATGAGATACTCAGGAGATTCCACATGGAGAGAAACAAACCCATGGAGACTCCTCTAGCAGGTAACTAGAGGAAGGAGCATGCTACTACAGGGGAAGTAGTGGAAGCTATTGTTTATAGGCATCTTGTGGGTTCGCTCATTTACTTGGTGAAAACACGACTGAATATGTGTTATTCAGTTAACCAACTTAGTCAGGTAATGGTTAGGCCTACCAAGTTGTATTAGAAGGACGTAAAACATGTGTTGAGATACCTCAAGGGCACTTCTGAGTATGGATTATGGTACTGTTTGGTTAGCAACAACCCCCTTTTTATTTAGTATTAGTAATAACACTAAATAAATGGGGAACCTTCTAAAATAAAAAACTAGCACTTAGAATTCCCTTTCAATAAAACACACTATCATAAACTTGGGAAAAGCATCCACAAACGCAAAGTCTTAAGTATTATGAAAAGTCCCAAATAAAATTGTTCTCTTAATAATGAACATCACATCACAAAAGGGTAACGGAGGGCATCATATATAAAGAAACTGTTGGAATTATGAAAACGCAATGATGCGAGATCGCAAGCCACACAAATTCATCGCATATCGTAGATCTCATATATCACAGCGCCATCTAAGATAAAACGTCTCAATATTGCAAAATGCGATAAAGCATCTCGCAAATCGCATCTCGCAATCACATAATGAAGCAAATGATTGCGAACGAAAAAGGATTAGCGATATTGCGAAGAAAATGGAAAAATTGCTTCATCGCAGGTCAAAAGGGCTCATAGTTCGATGAAATATTTCTCGTCATTCGATACTGAATTATGGGCATTAATGTCAACTTAGTGTTTTATTGATGGTTATTTATGATAAATGATTTAGATTTGAGAAAAAGGGTTATTTCACGCAAGGTGATATATTTGATGTGATTTTGAAATTAAGAGCTTTCTCGTCACCTTCTTATTTACCATCATTCGTTATCTTTCTTATTGTGTCTTAGTTCTCTACTTGTGAACTTACAGGAGTGGTAAGTAGAACAATACATAGAGCAGTGCGTAGAACGTGATGCGGAAGAAAGGAAAAGCTTTGGTATATGAAAAACATAGATGACTCCATTATTCATGGACACCACCTGTACCAGAGAAGTAGGGATATCTACTTGGGAAGGCATGTATAGTTTGCTAGAGGAAGAAAAACCGAGAGTCATGGAGGTTACAACTACGACAGATGAACGTGGGTCATCTGAAGCATCACTTACAGAGCTTGCATGCTCATTCCTGCACCGTATCGTAGCAAGGCCAAAAATACTTCCCTATACAGATATGGTCAAATGGGTGATAGCCGATGCTGAGATAATGGACAGACAATTCAAGACGCAGAACTAGGAAGTTATAGGATCACTTACCCCATAGAATTTAAGACGCATGTATCATTTACCAGAGCTGTGGGCTAGCTATAACAAGCGGTTTCTGGAGAAATTCGCCAAGGAGTACGAAGATTTGGCAGAATGCACCAAAATGTGGTTAGCGAAGGAAGAGCCATTAAAAAATGAAAAAAATATTATGTACAACACTAGTTCCCTCTCTTCTCTATACTGTTTCGCTGCTGCAATGTTATGTAGGTTATTCAGAAAACCCGATATCAATAAGTTTTCATCTGAGTGGCTACCCCTACCGGATGTGGCCAAAAACGCCACTATAATGGACTGGGCCCAAATATTGTCTGATAACTTAGCCTCTACTATTTGGAATTATCGGACTAAAAGGAGTCCTTCTCAAAGGATTTATCCTCCCTTATTTCTAGCTGCCTATGTCATGGATGTTATCTGTTTTGTTTCTAAATTTCCTCTCATGGGTTGGAAATGGATGGTACAAAATCCCTTACCCATTCAAGTCTACCATAAGGAACTGTGGGATTCTAAGTTCACCCCATATTTTTATAAAATATGCCATGGAGTTTGCTACCCATTCACAAGATGTTGTATAATACAGATACCCCAAGATTTGCTCATGAAGCCGAAATTGATATTCTCCCCGTGGGAAGATGGTTCAGAGAAGAATTTTTCACTTATATCAAAGTATTCGGAATCATTGCCTCTCCTCATGTACTTCCCTTATATGTTCCTGACAAATTGATGGCTCGAGAAATAGCATACCAAACTTGTGGGGTTGGAGGAATGAGCAGAGAACTTAAGGACAAGAGAAAGGAAATCTGGCCGCAATTCCCTATGGCCTGTGGAGCTTTTGCATTGTTTGATCTACGTCACGCTTTCAAGGAAGTAGACAACATGTTGAGTCTATGATTGCCTAAGTTCCGGGGGAGACAATTTGATCCCTTTGATGTGATAAAGAATTTTACCATGGTAGTTAAAATAAAGGTGTTCACTAAGGAAGATGATCTCTTCGATGATGTCTTCCAATAGAAGAGCACACTGAGAGGCATCTTACACATGGCCCGAATCAATTTTGGCCTAGCAGAACTCCAATATTTTAAGCTCTACAAAGAATGAAGATTGACAAATTTCCCATTGGACAAATTGCGTGTAGAACCAATGAGGGAACCCACTCCCAGCATTAGTATGAGTGGAAGCTCGGGACAAGACAAGTCTAAATCTAATTCTGAAAGAGTATCACTAGAAAGATTTAGATGGTCAGAAAGCAATCAAAACAAGAGTGAAGGATCAGTCACTGATACTACCCAATCTAAGGAGAATCCTGAGCAGCAAGTGTTGTCGCAAACACAGGTGGAAATTCCCACTCCCCTCATCTAGCCAACAAAGCCATTAAGAACAGAGATGAAGAAAGAATGGGAAAAATTTAATGACTTAATCAACACGGAGGAGAAAAACATAGAGACACCAAAGAATCCAGCACAAACCACCACATAAATGGTGATTGAAACAGTTGTCAATGCTCCAGAAACTGAGCACATTCCCATAGATTTTTCATTTGAAATTATACTAAAAATAGAGGAAATCACTCCTCTGGATGTGTTTTACAGTCTGCAACACAAATTTGTGGTCAAGAGACAGAGAAAGAAGGAAAACTAGACAACATGCTCTCACCTGAAGCAGAGCCACTAGATGTCCTTTGGCAAGACCCTACCACTGATTTGACAGAGAACCTGACTAGATTATCCCAAATTGTAGGAGCTTATGCTTCTGCTACTATTGAAAAAGCATCCAAATTTCTACTATTGCTTAAAGATAAAGAGGATAAAATCCTATTTTTGCAGCAATAGTTATTGCAGGCCAACGTTAGCCGAGAAGAAAAAGAAAAATTGGTAAAGTTACAACTGGAATTCTAGCAAATGCAGCTGGGTTATCAAAGCAGTTTGGCCGAAAAAGAACAACAATTACAGGCCACGTTAGAAATGCAAAAGCATGACCCTAAAGTCACAGAATTTGTCACAGGAGCCCTTTCCCTGAATGATCAACTCTTGCAACAGCAGGAAACACTTTGCCAAAGAATATCGCAATGGAACTCTCACTGCGAAATGAGTGAAAATATCACAAGTCAAGTCATAAATTTGTAACTTATTATGATTTAATTTATAAGAAAGTTTCTGACTATTTGAATTGGCAGGAATTAGAGGAAGGTAAGAAAGCAGAGTTGCCCAAGATCAATTAATCCCACAAAGAAATGTTGTTTAATAAATGGGAGGCACAACTCAAAAAAGCAGAACAAGCAATGGAAGAAGCAGCGACAACAACAAGCAATATCATTCACTATGTCAATGAAAACCTGCACGGAGCAAACCTAATATCGGAAACCGCTCCATGATTTCTCCCAAGAATGCTGCAACTACAAATAAGTTGGAGACAGAAAGCTGAAGAAAGGGCAGAGTCAATCAAAAAGTTAACTAAGTTGAAATGGGACACTTACCGACAATATTTGGTGAAACCACACAGTCAATGTATGACTCTGAAGTGCCTTACAAATTCGCTGAGAAGATAGCACCAGCGCTTGCTGATTTCGTTTTCATAGGACAATTAAAATTAGAAGTCGGCCAACCGACACTCCTGAAGTCGATGCTAGATGCTTGCGACTTAAGAGAACAGATGCATAGTTGGTCTTTAGATACAGTTTAAGTTTAATTTCAATTTATTTTTGCTCTAGATGAGGATGGTCATTTAAACCTCCTCCTATATTTTTGTAATAACTATTTTTAGTCTTTAGTTAGTAGTATTTAAACCCCTCTCATGTATTTAGAGAAGGGTCTAGAAATTTATCAAAAACAGTTCTTCAGAACATGCACTTTTGGCCCCCTGAGGAGGTTTTGATAAATGAATGGAATGAGATTTATTTATATCTGTGTTTAATGTCTGCTACTGAAATGCACTTATGTACTCTTAGTAGATATTGAATTATGAAAAGATAAATCTATATTGCTGAAGCTCATGAGTAGGACTTATTATCAATGGTACTTTTATCTCTTAATAATTTTTTCTTATGCGTCAAGTGATATTTTATTTTCAGTTGTTTAAATATGAAGTCCTGAATGTTCAGTTATCATTTTTGCACTTTTGTGCGGTGGTAACTATTCTTTTTATGCTAAGTGTGTGAATAACATATTATGCAATATGGTTATCATAATTGTTTCAGCTAATTTTTTATACGAAACAATTTACTTCTAATGGATTCTTTTCTCCTAGCAATTGAATAATCTTTATTACTGATTGCTGTTGGAAACTATTTTAGATCGCATAAGTGAAGAGTTAATCCTGGGATAGTTTTTGAAATTAGATGTTTATGTTCATTAGAATAAAATTGCATGTGTTAGATTAGATTTAGGTTAAAATCATTCTCTTTAGAAACTTTTAGGAAGGAAAACGTCATCCCTTAGCATCATCACAAACAAATTGGGAAACTGGTCCCATTATCCCCAGTCGGAGCCATTATCCCAAACGGAAAAGGATCTGCATTCAAGGTCCGAACCGGGTGGTTACCCTCCTTGTTATAGACCTGATTTTCAAGGCTTCAACATATTTGGCGTTAGAAGGAGGGCCCTAACTATGAATGGCTAGTAAATCTAAATCCAAAACCCATTCTGAGAGTAAACCACCCTCAACATCTCGCCCGACTTCTCCATCGCATTCTGAGTCTTTAAATATTAAGCGAGAAGCTGAGAAAACAACAAACACTGCTGCAAACCCAAATATTTCAGATAAATCTACTATCGAACCCCCTGAAGTTCAGTCTTTGATCCATAAACTTCAAGGATTTTCCATATCACCCAGAAATCTAAATTATCTCAAGGTAGTGTGACTTCGCAATATATTCCGTCTCATCCTCTTACCAGATTACAAGTGAAAAGCTTGGTAGTGAACCAACCAAATTACCTCTGCCTAAAAGGAAAAGAGCGAGGAAGACACCTCAAGGGTCTAATAGTGAGACTCTTTCATCATCATCATCCATTCCATCTTCTCCATTGCAAATTCAACCATCTACTCCACTTCATATCGTTGTTCAATAGAGTATTGGAACTTCGACATCTTCATCCCCACTACAAGCAACTTCATCTGTGCTTTCATTTGTTAGTAGTTCAATGATGGCTCAAAACCCATGGAACAATCCAGGGGAAGTCTAAATTCCTGCGCCTTGAGTCAATTACCAGCCCATCCTAAGAAATGGCTGCCCAATTTTAATCCTAAAGTAGGCATGCTAGCAAAAGAACACATAAATAAATTTATGTTATCAATAAATTTAAATGGAGTTACAAATGAAGACGCTGTTGTTAGACTTTTTCCATATACTTTATAAGGAGTAGCTAGGTCCTGGTATTTTTCATTACCATCAGGATCCATTACTAGTTAGGATATTTTCCAAGAGAAATTCTTAACAAAGTTCGGCGATGATAGGTTTACGGTGACATTGATCAATGATCTATCAAATCTTAAGACCGAATCGAGAGAACCTATCAAAGATTTCAACTCGTGTTTCAACAAACTCTTGAATAAAATCCCTATTGCTTCCAAGCCTAGTGAAGAAGTTCGAAGTGAATAGTACATATCTGCTTTACCATCGAATATAGTAATCTTTGTTAATAGGCGGCCAAGCCAACATTGGCCAAAACCATGAAGGAAGTGATAGCAGTAGAAAAACATATCTTAGCTTTAGAAAATAAAAACGATATCAATGAAAGAAAATCTAAGAAGGTTGCTTTTAGAGATGATCCTAAGAAAAAGCAATTAAAGGACCCATTTGATTTGGAAGGATTACATAAAGTTTTAAAAACCATGTCTAATGAAATGGTTGACATTAAAAGACAAGTAGCAGAGACTTCTTCTAAGAAACCCTAGAAGCCTTATAGGAAAAACCCTTTAACTAATCCAAAGCCTCCCAATGCTATAACAAATGCAGAATCTGAAGGAGAAGAAGAAGAAGTTTCCAATGAAGAAACTATTGATGAAGATGAGGTTGTAGAGCTATAGGGAATGTGGGACTTCATTCTTCCAGACCAAGAGGATCAAGAGGCATCACTAGTTAGTACCAGAAGTAGAAATCAACTCGATCCTCCACAACCTAGTTCTAAACAGAAGAGCATAAGCTAGGTTTCCAAAGATAAAGTCGCAGGTAAGAAATCATCACTAAAAGCGACTCAAACAAACCCAGTCCAATCTGAATCATCAACTCCATCTAAAACAATGATCATTTTCGATGAGGTGGAGTATAATATTGTTGAAGACATGAAGAAGACTACGGCCAACATTACTTTTCATGAACTGAGTAAATTAAAGCATCAACAGAAACTACTCTTGAAAGAGTTGCATGCAATACTCGTTGCACCTCTTCCTGCCACTGTAATCTCCAAGCTTCTCATGAAATGGGAAGACCTCCAACTAGTATGGCAAATAAACTTGACCCAAATGATATTGCTTTAATTGGAGGTAGTTCAAAATCCCATACTCCTCCATTCCTCCTTACTTTCGAAATTTTCAATACAAATTTGCATAATTGTTTGGTAGATTTAGGTGCTTTATCTAATATTTTGCGTAAAACAATTTGTGCAATGTTTAATGTCCAACCTCAAAAATCTGCAGTACGCATAGTTTAGCTGGACTGGTCACAAGTTGAAATAATTAGTGAACTAAATCAAGTTACCATAAGGCTCTCATCGAATCCAAAAGTATGTCAAGTCATTGATATTTTAGTTGCATACATTCCTGAATTTTATGGTTTAATTCTTAGCAGGGATTGGTTTGAAAAGCTTCATGAATACTTTCCGACCGACTGGTCACATATGTGGCTCCCTTACAATGGTAAACCAAATCAGATAAAGGTTGAGCGAGAATGACATAAAAAATACACAGTGATGGAACTGGAAGGAGAAAATGAACCTATAGCGTACAACAATAATATAATCGAGAACTATTCTGTTGACTCTTTATTAGGAAATTTTAATGCTCGTACTTCACCTTATTTAGAACATTTTGTTTTGTCTCAAGTAGAAATTTTTTCTCAAACAGACAGTTCTAAATGTGTTAATTTTATAGTTAGTCCTATAAATAACTCTTTGTTTTGGAAATTATTTTTTGACGGTTCTAAGTCTAATGATGGAGCAGGAGCAGGATATGTGTTAATTAGTCCTGAAGGGAATAAATCCATGCTAACCTGTAGACTCAATTTTTATTGCACAAGCAACACTGCAGAATACGAAGCTTTAGTGCAAGGGTTGTACAAGGCAATCAGACTCGACATCAAGTATCTACAAGTCTTTGGAGATTCTGAGATTGTTATTAAACAGGTACGAAATACTATACATTGTCTATCAGGTTATTTAAATCATTATCAATCTTTAGTACAAGATCTGACTACACATTTTATAGCATTCAATATTTCATCCATTCCCAGCCTCCAAAATGCTAGTGCTGACCTCCTAGCTAATGTAGTTTCCAAGCTTATTCCCTCATAAGACTGTAACCGAGACAGATTCTCAATCGAATTGATCTTTAGGCCCTCCATCCTTGATAATGTTACCAACTGGAGAATTTTTAACGATGACCCTAATATTGTAAGTTTCCTGACTTCAGAAGGATCTTACAGTAATCAGACAATTGACGAGGACCAACATGACAAGCAGTTCCAACAAGAGAGCACCAATAATGCCATACCAAAAGTTGTAGTCAAGTTAGAAGACCTATACGATTTAAAATATAGATCCAAAAAGTCTACTAATTCAAAACTTTAGAGCTCAACTCTAAAATATGAATTAGTAAATCTAGGAACGTATACTAAGTTGCAGAATATCAACTTAGGTCTTGGTCTAGCCCCAAAAGAAAAATTAGCCTTTTTTCGACTCCTAAAACAATATAAAAATGTCTTTGCCTGGAGTTACGATGACCTTAAGACTTATGACACTTCAATCGTTTGGCATACTATCCCGATGATAGCTAATGAAATACCAATCCCGCAAAAGTCGATGAAGATCCATCCTAATCTGGAAAGTCAAATTAAGTCTGAGCTCAATAAATTTTTGAAAACCAAAATTATTTTTCCTATTCGTAATTCTAAATGGGTTTCCAATCTAGTTCCAGACAGAAAGAAAAACGGAGACATTCGAATTTGTATTGACTTTCGAAATCATAACAAAGCCTGCCAAAAGGATAATTTTCCCCTGCCTCCTATGGAACAAATATAGCAGTTATGGGATCATAATTGATGTCCTTTTTAGAAGGCTTCTTCGGCTACAACCAAGTCTTAGTCCATCCGGATGATTAACTAAAAACCACATTCAGAACCAAATGGGGTACATATGCATATCAAAAGATGCCTTTTGGGTTGATTAACATTGACGCCACATTTCAAAGGTCCATGGATATTGCATTTAAGGGATTGGTAAACAAATTAGTGGTGATTTACTTGGATGACATAACAATATATTCTAAAAAAAGTAGTCATCACCTCAGAGATTTAAAGCATATATTTCAATGTTGTCAAAGGTATGGGATTTCACTTAATCCCAAAAAGTCATTTTTTGCATTAAGTGAAGGAAAACTTCTTGGAGTTATAGTGTCTAAATCTGGAATCCATATTGATCCAGATAGGATTAAGGAAATTTCTGAAATATCCTTACCACATAATAAGAAAGCAATGCAATCCTTCCTTGGTCAAATTAATTTTGTGAAAAGATTTGTCCTAGACTTCTCAAGAATTATGTCACCATTACAAGCAATGATCAAGAAAAATTCACTCTTTAAATGGGGTCAAGTAAAATATGGAGCATTCAATCTGATTAAGCAAGCGATTGTTAATGCCCCATCCCTAGTGACTCCAAATTTTTCCGATCCTTTCATTTTGTATAAATTTACCTCTGAGAATTCATATGTTGTAATACTCATGCAAGCTAATCAAGACAAAGTGGAAGCCCAAATTTTTTTCTTTAGTTCAAGATTGCAAGGGGTTAAATTAAATTATTCTGACTTTGAGAAACATGCTTCTGCAGTTTTCAAAGCAATCAAACACTTTAGACCCTTTCTTCTTAAGATCCATACAAAAATAATAGTGTTGTTTCCAACAGTAAGAAATCTCTTGGTACAAAAAGACCTAGGTGAAAAGAGAACAAATTGGGTCACTGCCCTACAAGAATACATCGTTGAGATCAAGCCAACAAATATTGTAAGAGGTACAAATGTATGAGGTAAGCCTAAATGATATTGAATCAAGATATGTTGATATCATGTTTTATATAAAAAATGGATATGCTCCTTCAAATCTGAATTATACAAAGAAAAGAGCCCTAAGATTGAAAGCTAAGCAATATCAACTTGTAAACGATATATTTTTTAGGATGAATTATGATTCTGTTCTTCTTCGATGTCTTGAGAAATCTGAAGTTGAAAAAGTGTTGCAGGAACTCCATGATGGACCAGTAGGTGGACAATATGCAGGAGATGCAACAACATAGAAATTTTTTCACGCAGGATACTATTGGCCTACTTTATTTAAAGATACACATAGCTATGTAAGGAAATGTCAAGTTTGTCAAACTGCTGCTGGAAGACAAAAGAAACCATCATTTCCATTGCAACTGGTTAATATCGACCCACCATTTGAGCAATGGGGATTGGATATAATAGGTGAGATCATTCCTCACTCTTCTAAACAACATAGGTACATCCTTACAGCTACATATTATTTTACTAAATGGGTAGAAGCAGTTCCTCTCAAAATAACTAATGTTGAACATATCATCGATTTCATAGATCTGTTCATAATT
This sequence comes from Pinus taeda, assembly GCA_000404065.3. Taxonomy (NCBI): domain Eukaryota; kingdom Viridiplantae; phylum Streptophyta; class Pinopsida; order Pinales; family Pinaceae; genus Pinus; species Pinus taeda. Next base: position 27,831 of record APFE030431543.1, read on the forward strand.
ACCAGGTTTGGCTTACCTTCTGCTTTAATGTTTGATAATGCATCATCTTTTTCTGACAATGCTATGACTGAGTTTGCACTTAATAGAGGTTTTAAACTTAAGTATTCTGCCAATTATTACCCACAAGGGAACGGGTTGGCTGAATCAACAAATAAAAACCTAATCAAAATCATTAAGCAAACTATTGATCAGAATCATACAAATTGGCACAAATCTTTGATGTATGCTCTTTGGGCAGATCGAATAACTGAAAAGGCTTCCATTGGCACTTCTCCCTTTAATTTAGTTTATGGGAAAGAAGTAGTTCTCCCAACTCATCTAGCAATTCCTTCTTTAGCCTTAGTTCAATTTATTAGAGAAACACCTTCTTCATCTTTGCAACTAAGACAATTGCAAATCCTTAAGCTAGAAGAGCAATGAGAACAGGCTAAAATTACCCATGCACATCATCAAGCATTAGTAAAGGCTTCTGTCAATTCAAATATGGTATCTAGGAAGGATTTTCAAATTGGAGATTTAATATTGAAATGGGATAAGGGTCACGAAGAAAAAGGCAAACATTCTAAATTCCAACGGATGTGGCTTGGACCATTCCAAATTGTTGAAATCATAGGTCCATCGACTTTCATGTTACAAGATTTAGCAGGGAAAAGAGAATCTTTACTTGTTAATGGGCAAATCCTTAAAAAATACTTTCCATAGAAGATGACCTCTCCTATTTTTGTAAATTATTATTAATAGCTTTATTTTGATAATAAAATAGGTTGTAAATGGTTACTTTTGGATTTCATGAAAAAGATTAGTGTCTCTTGTAAATTTTGTTTTATTACTTGTATAAATGAAATTGATTTGGAAAATTAATCATTATTATTGAAAAATATAGTCATGTGCTACAAGCCTAAATTTTTTACTAGTTTCAACCTTACAAAAATTGATTAAAAACAACCTTTAGTGGGAATTTGTTTTATATCAATCATAAAAAGCATCAATAACAAAATGAAGTTTCTCTGTAGAAAAGTTGTCTTCAAAAACTCTATAATTGTCATCCAGAGCTATTCTTAAGGAACCAATGACTTCCTCCCCACTTAGGGAATTACAAGTTTCAAAGAGTAATCCACCTATGCACTATAAACTTAAAAAATAAGAGGTCTCATCAAGAGTCATCTTATCATGATCATAAAGATTATAACTAGCTGACATTGCCAAGCTGCATACCAAAATAGGGCAATGACTCATGATTGTTGCAATCAAAAGAAAAGGGGTCTCATCACGAGACAACTTGTTCAGTAAAGTTGTGAATCAAGTGAATGGCACTATCAAAATTTGACCACCAAACCAAGACATTGTTCTTTAAGAATTAAAATAAAATGAAAGAAATAATTGTGAATGTGTATTTATCTTTGAAAATTATATACTTCTCGAAGTAGGATACTGGACACTGCTGGGTAATAGGTAACCTTGTCGAGGCTATAAACGCCTGCTGGCAGCAGAGGCTCTACCTATGACAAATGAGCATACTTAAAACTGATTTACAGAGATGTCTTTGTTTTTATCCTTATAAACCGAGTAGTGACTGATGTAAATGCAATGACTAACTTTGGGAAGAAAATAATCAGAATTAGCACAGAAGGAACAAACTATTGTTAATGGCAAAAAGCATTATGCACTTTATATTTCCTTAATAAATTTTGATTTTCCAGAAAACTTTTCTGTTTTGGAAGTTGTAAAAAATTCAAAAGACAATCAGAGATAAGTGGTTCTTCCTAGTGAATCGCCAATTGTTGTGGCCAGCAACATCCCCCCTTTTTATTTAGTATTAGTAATAACACTCAATAAATGGGGACCCTTATAAAATAAAAAACTAGCACTTAAAATTCCCTTTCAATAAAACACACTATCATAAACTTAGGAAAAACATCCACAAACGCAAAGTCTTAAGTATTATGAAAAGTTCCAAATAAAATCATTCTCTTAATAATGAACATCCAATCGCAAAAGGGTAATGTAGGGCATCATATATAAAGAAACTTTTGGAATTATGAAAACGCGATGATGCGAGATTGCGAGCCACACAGATTCATCGCATATCGTAGATCTCATATATCGTAATGCCATCTAAGATAAAACGTCTTGTTATTGTGAAATGCGATAAAGCATCTCGTAAATCACATCTCGCAGTCGCATAATGAAGCAAATGATTGATAACGAAAAAGGTTTAGTGATATTGCGATTTGCAATATTGCAAAGCAAATCACAAAATCGCTTTATCACAGATCAAAAAGGCTCATAGTTCAATGAAATATTTCTCGTCAGCCAATACTAAGTTATGGGCATTAATGTCAACTTAGTGGTTTATTGATGGTTATTTATGGGAAATGATATAGATTTGAGAAAAAGGGTTATTTCACGGATGTGATTTTGAAATTAATAGCTTTCCCATCACCTTATTATTTACCATCATTCGTTATCTTTCTTATTGTGTATTAGTTCTGTACTTGTGAACTTGCAGGAGAAGTACGCAAAACAATAACAGAGCAGTGCACAGAACGTGACGTGGAAGAAAGGAAAATCTCTGGTATCTGAAAAAATAGAGATGACTCCATTATTCATGGAGACCACCTATACCAGAGAAGCAGGGATATCTACTTGGGAAGGTATGTATAGTTTGCTGGAGGAAGAAAACCCGAGAGTCATGGAGGTTACAAATACGACAGATGAACGCGGGTCATCCGAAGCATCACTTAAAGAGCTTGCATGCTCATTCCTGCACCGTATCGTAGCAAGGCCAAAAATACTTCCCTATACAGATATGGTCAAATGGGTGATAGACGATGCTAAGATAACGGATAGGCAATTCAAGACGCAGAACCAGTAAGTTATAGGATCATTTACCCCACAGAATTTAAGACGCATGTATCATTTACCAGAGCCGTAGGCTAGCTATAATAAGCAGTTTGTGGAGAAATTCACCAAGGAGAACGAAGATTTGGCAGAATGCACCAAAAGCTAGTCAGTGAAGTAAGAGCCGTTAAAAAGGGACAAAAATAGTATGTACAACACTGGTTCCCTCTCTTCTTCCTATTGGTTCACTGCTGCAATGTTATGTAGGCTATTCGAAAAACCTGATATCAATAAGTTTTCATTCGAGTGGCTACCCCTACTGGATGCAGCCACCAACGCCACTATAATGGATTGGGCCCAAATATTGTCTGATAACTTAGCCTATGCTATTTGGAATTATCGGACTAAAAGGAGTCCTTCTCATAGGATTTATCCTTCCTTCCCTCTAGCTATCTATGTCATAGATGCTATCTGTCTTGTTTCTATATTTCCTCTCATGGATTGGAAATGGACAATACAGCATCCCTTAGCCATTCAAGTCTACCATAAGGAACTATGGGATTCTAAGTTCACCCCATATTTTTATAAAATCTGCCATGGAGTTATGCTACCCATTCACAAGATGTTGTATAATACAGATGCCCCAAGATTTTCTCCTGAAGCCATAATTGATATTCTCCTTGTGGGAAGATGGTTCGGAGAAGAATGTTTCACTTGTACCAGAGTATTCAGAAGCATTGAATCTCCTCATGTACTTCCCTTGTATGTTCCCAACAAACTGATGGCCCGGGAAATAGCCTACCAAACCTATGGGGTTGGAGGAATGAGCAGAGAATTTAAGGACAAGAAAAAGGTAATCTAGCCATAATTCCCTGCAGTGTATGGAGCTTTTGCATTGTTTGATCTAGGTCATGCTTTCAAGGAAGTAGACAACATGTTGAGTCTATGATTGCCTAAGTTCCTAGCGAGACAGTTTGATCCCTTTGATGTGATAAAGAATTTTACCACGACAGTTAAAATAAAGGTGTTCACTAAGGAAGATGATCTTTTCGACAACGTCTTCCAATAGAAGAGCACACTCAGAGACATCTTACACATGGCCCAAATCAAGTTTGGCCCAGCATAACTCCAAGAGTTTAAACTCTACAGAGAATGAAGATTGGCAAATGTCCCATTGAACATATTGCATGCAGAACTAATGAGGGAACCCACTCCCAACATTAGTATGAGTGGAAGCTTGGGGAAAGACAAGTCTAAATCTAAGTCTGAAAGAGAATCACTAGAAAGTTCTAGACGGTCAGAGAGCGATCACAACAAGAGTGAAGGATCATTCAGGGATACTTCCCAATCCAAGGAGAATCCTGAGCAGCAAGTGTTGTCGCCAACACAAGTGGAAATTCCTGCTCCCCTCATCCAGCCAACAAATCCATTAAGAACAGAGCTAGAGAAAGAATGGGAAAACTTTAATGAATTGATCAACATGGAGGAGCAAAACATAGAGATACCAAAGAATCCAGCATAGACCACCACATAAATGGTGATTGAAACAATTGTCAATGCTCTAGAAACTGAGCACATTCCCATAGCTCCGTCATCTGAAATTATACTAAAAATAGAGGAAATCCCTCCTCTAGATGTGTTTTACAGTCCACAACACAAAGTTGTGGTCAGGAGACAGAGAAAGAAATGAAAACTAGACAACATGCTCTCACCTGAAGCAGAGTCGTTGGATGTCCTTTTGCAAGACCCTACCACTGATCTGACAGAGGACCTGACTAGATTATCCCAAATCGCAGGAGCTTATGCTCCTAATACTATTGACAAAGCATCCGAAGTTCAACTATTGCTTAAAGATAAAGAGGATAAAATCATATTTTTGCAACAACAGTTACAGTAGGCCATCGTTAGTCGAGAAGTAGAAGAAAAATTGGTAAAGATACAACAGGACTTCCAGCAAATGCAGCTGGGTTATCAAAGCAGTCTGGCCGAAAAAGAACAAAAATTACAGGCCACGTTAGAAATTCACAAGCATGACTCTAAAGTCATAGAAGCCCTTGCCCTGAATGATCAAATCTTGCAACAGCAGGAAACACTTTGCCAAATGATATCACAATGAAACTCTCACTGCGAAATGAGTGGCAATATCACAAGTCAAGTCGTAGATTTGTGACTTGATTATGATTTAATTTATAAGAAAGTTTTTGACTATTTGAATTGGAAGGAATCAGAGGAAGGTAAGAAAGCAGGGTTTCCCAAGATCATTGAAGCCCACAAAAAATGTTGTTTAATAAATGGGATGCACAGATCAAAAAAGCAGAACAGGCAATGGAAGAAGCAACGATAGCAGCAAGCAATATCATTGACTATGTCAATGAAAACCTACACAGAGCTAACCTAATATCATAAACCACTCCAAGATTTCTCCCAAGAACGCAACGACTGCAAACAAGTTAGAAATAGAAAGCTGAAGAAAGGGAAGATTCAATCAAAAAGTTAACTAAGTTGAAATGGGACATTCACTGGCAATATTTGGTGAAACCACACAGTTAGTGTATGATTCTGAAGTGCCTTACAAATTCCGCCAAGAATATAGCGCCAGCGCTTGCTGATTCTGTTTTCATAGGACAATTAACATCGGAGGTCAGCGAAATGACACTCCTGAAGTCGATGCTGGATACTTGCGACTTAAGAGAACATATGCATAATTGATCTTTAGATATAATTTCAGTTTAATTTCAATTTATTTTTTCTTAAATGAGGATGGTCATTTAAACCTCCTCCTATATTTTTGTAATAACTGTTTTTATTCTTAGTTAGTAGTATTTAAACCCCCTCATGTATTTAGAGAAGGGTCCAAAAATTTATCAAAAACAGTTCTTCAAAACATGCACTTTTTCCCCCTTGAGGAGGTTTTGATAAATGAATGGAACGAGATTTAATTATATCTGTGTTTAATGTCTGTTACTGAAATGCACTTCTGTACTCTTAGAAGATATTGACTATGACTAGATAAATCTATATTGCTAAAGCTCATAAGTAGGACTTATTATCAATAGTACTTTTATCTCTTAATGATTTCTACTTATTCGTCAATTGATATGTTGTTTTCAGTTGTTTATATATGAAGGCCTGAATGTTCAGTTATCATTTTTGCACTTTTGTACAGTGGTAACTATTCTTTTTATGTTGAGTGTGTGAATAACTTATTATGTGATATGCTTATCATAATTGTTTCGACTAATTTGTTATACGAAACAATTTACTTTTAATGTATTATTTTCTCGTAGAAATTGAATAATCATTATTATCTATTGCTGTTGAAAACTATTTTAGATCGCATAAGTGAAAAGTTAATCCCGGGATAGTTTTTAGAATTAGATGTTTATGTTCATTATTATAAAATTGCATGTGTTAGATTAGATTTAAATTAAAAGCATTCTCTTTAGAAACTTTTAGGAATGAAAACATCATCCCTTAGCATCATCACAAATAAATTGGGAAACTTGTGCCATTATCCCTAGTCAGAGCCACTATCCCAAATGGAAAAGGAGCTAATTTCAAGGTCTGGATCGGGTGGTTATCCCCCTTGTTGTAGACCCGATTTTTAGGGCTTCAACATATTTGGCGCTAGAAGGAGGGCCTGAACTATGAATGGCTAGTAAATCTAAGTCTAAAACCCATTCTGAGAGTAAATCACCCTCAACATCTCCCTCGGCTTCTCCATCGCATTCTAAGTCTTTAAATCTTAAGCCAGAAATTGAGAAAACAACAATCACTGCTGCAAACCCGAATATTTCATATAAATTTACTATCAAACCCCCTGCAGTTCAATCTTTGATCCATAAACTTCAATTATTTTCCATATCACCATAGAAATCTGAATTATCTCAAGGTAGTGTGACTTTGAAATATATTCCTTCTCATCCTCTTACCAGATTACAGAGTGAAAAGATTGGTATTGAACCAACTAAATTACCTCTGCCTAAAAGGAAATGAGTGAGGAAGACACCTCAAGGGTCTGATTGTGAGACTCTTTCATCATCATCATCCATTCCATCTTCTACATTGGAAAGTCAACCATCTACTTCTCCACTTCATATCGTTGTTCAATAGAGTACTGGAACTTCGACATCTTCATCCCCACCACAAGGAACTTCATCTACGCTTTCCTCTCTTAGTAGTTCAACGATGGCTCAAAACGCATGGAACAATCCAGGGGCAGTCTCAATGGTTGCACCCTTGAGTCAATTACCAACCCATCTTGAGAAATGGCTACCCAAGTTTAATCTTGAAGCAAGCATGCTAGCAGAAGAACACATAAATAACTTTATGTTATCAATAAATTTAAATGGAGTTACAAATGAAGACATTGTTGTTAGACTTTTTCCATATACTTTACAAGGAGCAACTGGGTCCTGGTATTTTTCATTACCATCAGGATCCATTACTAGTTGGGACATTTTCCAAGAGAAATTCTTGACAAAGTTCGGCGATGATAAGTCTACGGTGACATTGATCAATGATATATCAAATCTTAAGACCGAATCGAGAGAACCTATCAAAGGTTTCAACTCGCATTTCAACAAACTCTTGAATAAAATCCCTACCGCTTCCAAGCCTAGCGAAGAAGTTCGAAGTGAATGGTACATATTTGCTTTACCATCGAATATAACAATCTTTGTTGATAGGGATGCGAAGCCAACATTGGCCGAAAACATGAAGGAAGCGATAGCAGTAGAAAAGTGTATGTTAGCTTTAGAAAAGAAAAATGCTATTGATGAAAGAAAATATAAGAAGGTTGCTTTTAGAGATGATCCTAAGAAAAAGCAATTAAAGGACCCATTTGATTTGGAAGGATTACATAAAGTTTTATAAACCATGTCTAATGAAATGGTTGACATTGAAAGACAAGTAGCAGAGACTTCTTCTAAGAAAACCTACAAGCCTTATAGGAAAAACCCTTCAATTGATCAAAAGGCTCCCTGTTATCGGAAAATCTAGTGTCCATGCAGAGTTGCTAGTCCCACTAAGACAGGTAGTTATCTTAGAAACAAACAAACTAAAGTTACTTTCGTTTTCCTTTATGAGAAGTAGATAGGAGAGGAGCAAAGAATACCAACCTCAATCTTTCACTTGGTTCCTTGCTTGTTCCTTCTCCCCTCTGACAGATCTTTGCCATTCCTTCCTTGCTTACCCCGCTCCAAAGAGTACCTGTAAAGTCAAATCATCATAATAACTTCAAAGTACTGGGATCTACAATCATAAACAATATAGGACCAGATATATATTGACCACACAAATGCATATATCATCAAACATATAAGAATGTGGAGGAAAACTTGAATAGCTTTATTAATAGAAAGAGTAGAAGAGAGAATTACAACCCATTGATCTGACCCAGCGTCATCCTCCCAACATGAAAGCCCTTCTTCACCTCATGAAAATCTTAGATCACCCAACTCTATGATGTTCCACCAGGAAACCAGCAACACTTCCTTACAAGATACAAAATTCTAGCCCCTAGATCTCTGGGATGAAGGATCCATATATAGATGTTTGCAAGGGGGTGAGTCAGCTTCTGGGATTTTGATTAGTGTCCTCTCTCTGATAGTTCTTGGTTCCACTTGGAGATTCATGATCTTTTACTCATCCCTGGGCGAATTCAAAGAGGCAAGTGTCACAGGAGAAGTTTCTAGAAGATTTCATGATCATCCACCTTGGAAATTGTCTCTGCCATTTGTCTACTCTTTCCCATCGCACCCTACAGAAGGGTTCTTCAGTATGCATCACACTTTTTGCATGTGGCAGGTGAGATGCATCACACCCTTAGCACTGGGCAGTCTGTATGGTCCAGTTTTGACCAGTTCTGAGCAGTTTTCCATGGAGAACTTCTAGGAGATGATGTAA
>APFE030431547.1:0-26728 GCA_000404065.3 Pinus taeda
AACATGGGTGAGTGTCGTACTTGTCAAGGAAGGGATAGAGCAAGAAATATGGAAGTTGCTTGTGCTTATTTTGCCAGTTTAAAGTACGCTCACATTAAATTTCTATCGTGTTGGTCTAAGAAAAAAAGGGAGACACCATGTGTGAGTTGTCCTGTCAGCGATACAAACCAAAAAGCGGCTAAGAAAAAAAAGGGAGACACCATGTGTGAGTTGTGCTATCAGCGACATAAACCAAAGAGCGGCCACCGAATTGAGAGGAGGATCATTTCCGTATTCAAGATTTATCACATTCATTTTTCCATCTAGCCATAATGGCATTGATGGAAATCAATAGTTTCACTGAACATTCATTAATCCAAAAATGCAAAGCCAACAGATTCTATATATTAACTCAGTAACGGCTACCACCATGATAAGCAATCGACGGAAATATGTATGAATGCTAAGATAGAAAATAGTTCAAGAAAATCTCAATATGTCGGTAGAATAATAACAGAAAACCAATGTTTTCTTGAACAATAATATTATGGATGATAATACAAATTATAATTTGCTATTGCTTTGGTGTAAACCAGAGCAGGATCTCGATTAACCGGAGCAGAATCTTGATTTTCGTTGGCACACAGGTTACTGTCTGATGGACTACGATGAACTTTTGCAGCCCCATTCCTCAATCCAACCTTATTCCTTTTCAATTTTGGAGCCATAAGAATCTGATAGCAGCCAACAGGTTTCTTCTTCTCCTTTTTATCAACCATCTCATCCTGATTAACCAGAGCAGGATCTTGATCGCCTTTGGCACAGACGTTACTGTCAGATGGACTGACATGAATTTTGGCAGACCCGTTCCTCAATCCAGCCTTATTCCTTTTCAATTTTGGAGCCATGAGAATAGGATAGCAGCCAACAGGCTTCTTCTTCTCCTTTTTCTCAACCATTTCATCAACATCTTTCTGCTTTTCTTGATCTCTTCCCTCTTCCTTGCCTGCAAGATTGTTGAAGCCTTGACAGCGGGCTTGCTGTTCTCGGGCATAAAAAACATTATTAGTTTTAATGGACACTAATTTTTTAACAAATGACGGCCTGGGTTGGACAGGATTCCTCATCAAATCTCTGAAATCCACAGCCCCATCAGTTGCAGGGTTGAATTTGTTCATTCTGTGAAGATCTACTCCATCAAGAATCATGATGCCAAGGTTGAGAATGCCCTGAGGGGCGCGTCCAGAAGGACGACGGACCTGCTGTGCCGAGAAGCTCATCCCGCTGGAATCTGGGCTCCCGTAGTCGTTGAGGAAAGTGGAAAGGAAGACCCTCACAGTGCCTACAAGCTTGTCCCTGAGGCCACCCACGCAGTATATCTCCACCATCACAGCAGAGGTTTCACTGCGCAGCAAACGCTCTTCCACTCTGAAAATGACCTTGTCGTTCCAGGTAGGGTTTGCGCCACCTGTTCTGTTAATTTGTGTTGTCACTTTTTTCTCAGAATTGATCCAGACAACACAGTAGGTCTGCATCTCCTTCATGCCAAAAAAATGCATCTCCTTGAGATCTTGAGCCGAGATGATGTTAAGCTCCAGCTGTGTGTAAGCTTCCGCCATGATGTGAATGAATATTAAGAGACCACTCTGATTGAAATTACAGAAGAACACCATGCATGAAATCTTCTGAAATCTAAGACGATTGAAATATAATCATTCATATATTTTCTATTTATACGATATATATTTTCCATTAAGAACAATTCTGTATATTGATAAATGATATATACAATGATTATATCCCCTGCAACTAATGAAACATGAAGAAGCAGATCGTAAAGTTACCTGGCTGAGTGGTGAGGTATATTGGTTTATTTCTCTGTTCGAGGTTAGAGATCGAGTTCGTAATCCTTACGGTCTGCTTTAAACAATGGTTTTTGGGTATTAATTAATAATATACCAAAATTTCGTTTAGAAAACCCTAGACCTTGGAGATTGAGTCAGTAATACCTTTAGTTTCTAGAACGATGGCTGTAGTCTAAAGAAGAAACTCATGTGGACTTCAGGCTCGACTCCGAGATTGAAGGTAGTATGTGACATGGAATATTGGTGAATATATTAATTTAACATTTCTTTTGTAGTAATTTTAAAAATGAATTGTTATTATTGATAATAGTTTTCCGTTTATTTTTGGAAATAAATGTTCCTAGAATGTACATATTTATAATTAGAATTTATGCTGAATATAATTTTATATTTATTTTTATTAAAACTGCTATCTAATAGGCTAACTTAATACTTGGCTATTTTATATGACTATTTTCAATCATATATATAATTTATTTTCAAAAATAAAACTAAATAATTCAAATTAACATTATTTATTTAAATAAAATAATTTTATATCAAATAAAGGTAAATAATAATATAATAAATTAATTTCTATATAAAATATTCCTAGGAGAGATATATAATTTTTAATCTATTTTAATAAATGAATTTCATATCAATTTTTTTATATATAAGAAAATTAATATGAAAATTTTCCATATTCTCTATATTTAATTAATAACAAAAAATTAAATCTCTATAAATATATATATATATATATATTTCAATTTATATAATTTAAATAAAATTTATATTTTCATAAATTGAAGTAATCTAAAATTAAAAATAACTTTTTTATTTTTTATTCTAATATAATTATAATAATTTCCAATCTTTACTATCATCATTTAAATTTTTATTATTTATAATAATATAAATTTCTAAACTATTATAATCATCTAAAAATAAATTATTATAATGATCATAACTATTTAAGTGAATGATAAAGATTTAACTTTTAAGAAATATTTTATAATATTCTTAATATTATTTACAAATTAAAAATTGAAATTTATTTCAAAACAATTATCACCTTTCAATTATTTTAATTAAATTGATTAATTTAAAAAAATGTTATATGAATAAGTGTCATATGAAATGGGTTCTGATTTTGTGGGCATGTGGTATTGATGACCCATGTTATCATAACAAAGCCTACTTACGAGTGAGAGTGAATCTCCATAGTTAAAAATCTATTTTGATTAAATTGATTAATTAAAATAAATGTTATATGAATAAGTGCCATATGAAATGGGTTACGCCAGCCCATATTATCACAACAAAGCCTACTTAGAAGTGAGAGTGAATCTCTATAGTTAAAAATCTTGTTATATATTTTGTTTATTTAATCTAATTGATATAGTTATGCTAGCCTTAAAGAAGAAAATAAAAATTCCTCAAACTCTTCATAGGAACACAACGATAATAACACTCCTTAAATTAGAATACTTGTGAGTTAATTGTATATAAAATCTTTTTTTTATATAATAATTTAAGATATTATGTATTTATATAATATTTATTATATTAATATATAATAAATTTTCACATATATACTAAGTTATAAGTAATGAGAGTGTGTTTCTTTGTTATTAATTTTAATATCTAAAATTCCTTTAAAATAAAATTTATTTAATAGATAAAAATAAGATATATTAAAATTGATTATTATAAAAATAATTTCAAATATTTATTTGTATTTATATACATTTAAAATTATTTTTGAATTTTGAATTATTATTTTTATAAGGTAGGTATTCTAAATATAGATATCATATTTCTTTTAAAAGATGTCATGTATTAAAGTTGCACTTCACGTTATCTTACAAACTAATTGATAATAACAAAATGTTTAAAAGTTGTGTGTCATTATTTCATGAGTATATTTTTAAAGTAGATGTGAAACTTTCTTATCAATTATTACATTTTTATACTACTATTAGCACAATCATATCAATAAATTTGGTTGATATATAAGGTAGGCATTAATTTTTTTTTTTAATAAAGATTTTATTTTTTATTTTCATGATAAATATTTTAATTAATTATTGCAAGGATCACAAAAATCAATATTTGCATGTAAAACAATTGTCAAATAACACTATTTTGACATACCCCACTATCTTCCATTTGTAAGGGTTACTTGTGATCCAATCACTGAAATTGAACGATGTTAAAATAATGAAAACAAAATTTATTAGAGTGAGGAGGAGGATTCAAAATATAAAAGAGATTAAAGAAAATGAGCATTTAACCATTTTAAAAAATTGGCACCCTAAAATTTGCATAAAAATGAAATGATAAAAGAAACACAAAAAATCATCTAAATTTCACTATTTCATCTAACTCATCTAACGAGAGAATGAGATGTCAAATGCTGCATGTGTTTTTGCATCGTGTCACATTCAAGCACTTTGATTTGCTTAAATTCATCACGTTTCTCAGAGTTATTCTAATTTATAGTTCATAATCTTCTAAACGAAAATTGAAATCAAACCCTCTCACTCATTTATTTAAAAATCAAAATTCTTCAAAGTTTTTAAGAATTTATATGTTATTCTTTGATTTTCTTTGATTTGAAACTAAAAACGGTGTCAAATAGTTTTCATATCATGCCTTGGATGGTGTATAAGACAAAAAATGCTCTCTTGAAATCAAAATTTGTCCACTCATTTATTTAAAAATCAAAATTCCTCAAGGTTTTTAAAATTAAATATGTTATTCTTTGATTTTTTTTTATTATTATTTGAAACTAAACACCTTTCACATACTTTTCATATCATCCTTTGGATAATATATTAGACCAAGAATATTGCCTTGAAAACAAGTCACATCTACCCATTTATTTAAAAATAAAAAATCTTGAAGCCCAACTCCAATATAGACCATATATGGACAATAAACATGCAATATTTGTCGTTATTATATTTTTCAGTTAGCTATTATATAATGTCTCATTGCTATTATATTTTCCAGTTAACTATTATATAACGTTTCATTTGCTTCTCTATTGCACCTAGTTAGTCTTTGTTGTTTATGACACTAGATTATTAGTAATTTATTACATGATATTATTAGTTTTTTTTTGGTTGGGTTAGTGTTGGTAGATAATTTTATGGGGTCTTGATTTTATTATACATGAAATATTATTTATGAAATCTACTTTCTTGATGTATTAAATATTTATAATGATTTCTTTTGTAGCTAATGAAAATTTTGAAATTTTATTTGAGTACATATTGAGAAATGAGATGTGCTCACACCTAATCATTGGGATTAGGTAATCCATGTAAAATAATGCAAATATAAAATAAGGAGAATTTGAATATGAAGAGACACTAGGAGATGAAACCCAAGAGTCTCTCCCTGCATGTACATATATATGATCAATATTAATGCAAAATCACAATTGCTTTGAGCTACCTCCTAGCCTGACATGGTATCAGAGCATAGGTCCCGGTTTAGACTTGTAACTCCTGTATTCTGCCAGTTTCCCGCTCCCATTTATAGTTTGCTACGTGGAGATGTTGAATGCATGACAGTGCTAGAGGTCTGCTGCCTGGAGGTGCTGTGGTGCGGTGAGTGCAAAACCCCTCCCTTCTGTACTAAATTATTGTAAACCTAAGCTATGTTAAAGCTAGGTGTGATATCCTCCCTTGTGTGTTAAACTCTTGTAAACCTAAGCTGAGGAAAGCTAGGTTTGATACCCTCCTTTGTGGGTTAAATTATTCTAAACCTAAGATGAGGAAAGCTAGGTGATATGTAATATGAAAAGAAAATGTGTTATTAAATAAATTAATAAAATAAACCACTTGGAGGGTGGAGCACCAAGAGAGAGGAGATGCTTGCAAAATCCCATTGAGGAATGGGATAGAGATGAATCTTTCATGATAAAGGTTCTACATGTGACTCTAGATATGCTTCGATGGATTGGTGATCCATCAGATGGATGGGAGATAAAGATCCATTGGACATAAAAGCTTTGTGGGAGGTAAATACAAGCTTTTATGATGAAAATCCTCGTGGGAGATAAATACGAGGTTTTTCAAAAAAGTCCTAGGAAATTAAAAAAAGCCACAAAAACAGGATGCCGCTAATGGTAACTAAATCATGAAGAGGGTATTAAATACCTAGTGCATTGATAAATTGAGGACAATTGATCCTTGGCAAGATCTTTGGCTTGGGGGAAATCAATGGTGATTCATGGCTGGGTGGTGGTGCTCCTCTCTCCACGTGAGGTTTTTGTTGGTGTCAAATGCGTGGAATGTTTGTATGATGTCTCTCTCTCTCTCTCTCTCTCTCTCTCTCTCTCTCTCTCTTGCTGTTGTAGTTTCAGTTTGTTTATGATAATAGTTTCATAAGTTTATGTTATTGTTCCAGTTTTTCTATGGGATGATTGCCTAAGTCTCCTCACCATGATAATGTCGCGAGAATTACATAGGATTATGTATTAATAGACTTAGTGGTGTTTCTCTCTACTTTGATGAGATTCACTTAAATGGTATGGGTTCTATATTAATCCTTACTTGTTATGAAGTTAAATCATTTAGCTCAGGTATGCTGATGATTGATTTCTTATCTCTCTTTCCTACTATTAAAATGGTTAACCCATGTAGCTCAGTTGTATATACGAGGTGTTATATGTATGGAAATAATTACTATCTTATGTATGCGACTTTTAATGTATATGAGAAATGGTGGAATCAAGGTAATTAGTTGTTGTTATTGGTGTCACAACATTAGATTTCTCATGATCGACTTGGATGTGGCTTTCTAGTGTGAAGTTATTTGTATAAGTACATTAAATGGATTGACAAATAATTAGATTACCTGTGCTAACGTATTACTATGAAAGTGATGGTAGTATTGTACATATGACCTCTTTTACATCTAAGAATAGAGTTAGTAACGGAAGCATGGCAAGCCGTGATATATATACTAACATGGTCTATGCTAAGATTATGTATGAATATGTGAGATGACTATGGGTTCTCTAACTGATCGTATTACATTCACTACAGAGATATGGTATGATTATAATGCTCTAAAGTGATATCTACTCACGCATACTCACCAATTGAGGAAATAATGTTTCCCATTTTATGACTAATGGGTTAAGTATCTATGTTGCAAGTCTAACTAGTATGCATGGGAATGAAATTATGGTGAATAAAGTAGTGTACACTACAATGATCATGAAATTAATTTCCACTAGTGTTGGTAGAGATTTACCCAGATATTTTGATAGGGTGCCTCTTATCACAAGTTTAATGGTCGGTCACATACATCAGATATGTTAATGAATGTAAGGTTCCATATAAAAGAACCAGTAAAACTATTAATGAGAAATTTGTACTACGGCGTAACAATAATATGGCCGAGGTAATTTTAGAAGACAAGATTTGAAAAGAGGGGTAAAGCTGTGACTGTGAATGAACCCAAAATTTTAAATTTATGGTCCTAGAGGCTAAATTCCAAGGTAGGCTCAGGAGGTTCATTACAAATGGTATTGGAGAAATCAATTTCAAGCCTTACGGCCTATGGGCCAATACGCCTCCATAGGGTATGGACAAGTTTTAGCCTAAAATGGCCTCACTACCACAAACTCTTCTAAAGGGTCCTGGTATAAGTGTTAAATATAGACTCCCTAAAATTGAATCTAAATATTAAAAATGTTTAGAGAAAAGAATGGGGAAGCCCATTTGGAGTTCTTGTTGTATGCAATATTTATGTTTGTCATAAAATGAATTTGTTAGGAAGGGACAACATAAATACATATGTTGAACAACAAAAGAATTTGAAACCTATAAGGTAAGGTAGATTGTCAAAACATGGAACATGAGATATTATTCTTAAGATAAAAGAAAATATAGAAATTGAAAAAAAACAATACCCTCCCATATATAAATTATGGACCGATATATTATAGAATGTAAATGACGGTGTATATGGTCTAAAATTAAATAGTTATAAGGGCGAGGGTTGAAACGTCAAGAGCATAGCATAGCCATCCATACTCTAATCTTTAATTTGGATGTGTCATGGAGGTTTTAAAAAACCCTGGTACGAAGAACGAAGTTAGAATTAATTTATGCATGGTGATTAAATTGAGTTAAGCCACCAAAATTAAAATTTTATACATAAAAATAAGATGATGGTGTAAGTTCAATTTTTGAAACATATAACAAGGGGATATTATTCCTTAAAATAAAAAATAACTTTTACAGTTGAAAAATTAATTACCTTCGATACGCGTATTATGGATTGATTTCTATGTTATACATTTTTGGGATATATATTAAAATTTGGGTCAATAGATAGCATAAGCGGCCTCACCCAAGATTGAATCCGAGTGCGATATATACGTTGTGTATATAAGATTTGTATGGGCATACCCATTAGTTAAAAACCATCCAAGTAATATTCTGCTCGACAGAATATTACAACAAGGAGAATGAGTGTTAAGAGCGCTTCCCAAGTGCGTTTGGGCATCGATCGAGTTTTTCCTCTCTCTAGAGCATCACAATGTTTGGCGGTTGGATGATGCTTTGTTTCCATACCAAGTGAGGGTCCCATTTCTCATCTAAGGTTAAATCATGATTCGCCATGCCCTGCGCCGGAGCTGGCTTTGGGGATGGGTTTCCACTAAGATGAAGCGAATCTGACTGTGCTAGCTCAGGAAGATGTTGGAGGGCTACAATTCAGGCCATAGGATGGAGAATGGGTTGGAGTGAAGTCGATCCTCCAGTACTGCACGGGGGATTGTCAACAGGGAATGGAGTTCGAATCAGCATACGTTGCTAAATTAATCATCAACACCAGGGATAGTGTGTAAACAAAAAACAAAAAATAAAAAAATCTCTATTGATTCTGTTTTCCATTGCACTACAGACAATTACGTGTGGATAGAGTTACTATACAACTACGTGTGTAATAAGGATGACATGGGATTCATCCAAACTTTACGGCTCAAGCTTCGAATAATGGTCCTAATCATATAATCCTAGATTGCATGGCATGGATATGCCAATAGTTGGCGTGCAGTTGTGGTGGATATTGGAAAAATACTTATCTGTAGCTGTGCTAGATGACGGGAAACATCCAAGAGAGCTTGATATCGTCTAATAATTTGGAGAGGTAAGAAAATCTTCGACCCCCAAAAAAGAAGAAGTTGATTTTCTCTTTGCTCATGAATATAATAATGCTATCCATTAAACTGCTTGTAAAAAGCAACAATATTGGATAAGATTCACATTCTTTCCATTTAGAACACTACCTTATGAATGTATATCACAAGTTTAAAGGGATAAAACAATGTTTTAATGTTTTTTTTTGTTTTGTTTTGTTTTGTTTTTATTTTATTTTATTTTATTTTTTTATTTTTATTTTTATTTTTCGACTGAGAGTAGAAGGTTTCTTAAATATCGTGCACACTAGTTTGGGTGATTCTAAAACCATGAATTATGGATAAAAGCAACCAAAAAGCCACGCACACTTAAGAACGATGGATTTCATTCTATTTTTTGTATTATTCTAGTTTTGTTTAAGAAAGGAATGGAAAAAAAACTGTAGTTTTCCTAATTATGATAATGAATTAAGAAAAATATGTTGAAAGCAACAATGTTGCTATAACAAATGATAAGGGAGGGATAACAGAAAGTGGGAGCGATGTCTTCCCTGGTTAGACTGTTGTTCATTGATTAGTAATATTGATTCCTTGTTCTAGTGGTTATAAAACACATAATCTGTTAGTTTGTATATGCACTATCTCTTTTGAGCCTTTACGTAATGCCTACTATTTTATCATAAGTTTACGTGAAGGGAAGAATGAGTATGGCACTCGACTAATGATAGCTAAGGCTGTAGTGTTGTTTCATTGCTGCAACCACCATCGTGCCTGCTCTTGGTATGAGAGGTGACGAGGTTACAGAGTTGACGATAGTGTTGCCGTACTGACAACCGTGCAACAACAAATCGATAGTTGCTAAATGTTTGCGGCAGACTCTTGAATCCCAACGCCCCTCCTTCTGCGACATTGTTCGCATTATTAATGAGCCCAAAGCTATCCTGATAGGTAATTAACGTTATGCCCTTTTGAAATAATTAACGAACAACTATTTGTTTGAGGTTATCGTGTTCCTGTAATGTCGATATTAAATCTCATTTATTTCGTTCTGCTTACACATGGATAATCAATTGTGAGCATTTTAAACTTAAAAATTCTATCAACTGGATAAGGTGAATATATATGCACTTTATAGATGCATATAAAGGTGATATAAATCCACTTTATAGATGCATATATGCACTTTATAGATGCAGTTTAAAGGTGAATATAAATCCACTTTATAGATGCAGGTTGAAGCTTACAGTATATCTTTGGTCTCAGTAATTGATTCGATTCCCATGTTCCAGTCTAACCAAAAGTCTCTGATTGACTGTTTGAGGGATAAAAGGAATGGAGAATAGAATAAAGCACCTCGTACAGATGCATTTCCATTTGGAAAATGAGCAGAGGGAATGGATCTTTCCTCTTGCAACAATGATGCTTGTGTCATTGTTCTGGGATTAGTCGCAACCCTTTTCATCGGTTCAAAATAATTGCATGTATGCAGTCCTATCATATTTCGTTTCAAGGGAGGGGGAAATGGGGTTCCAAAAGCAGTTTCCGTAAGCAATTTCTGTGGAATTCTGTCCAAGCTGTTGTGGAAAATTGTTTTACACGTGAGAAAAATACTTGTGTTTTGAGAAACATTACCACGGTATGTATGAGTACAAGTACTTCCATTGTTTAGAATTTAGGGTTTGAACTAAAAAAATGCTTTCCCTTGGGTCTTCTTATTGGTGAATCCTCTTAGATTACCGTATACACTTTTTCTTCTATTTTGTATTGTGAGTTGTGTGCTTTGCTTTTATTTTTTGACACCCTATTAGGGTTGATTATAGATTTTCCTCTTATGATAATGTCCGTTCAATGGTTCTGAAATAATGTAATTATTTTCTCACTCATCGGTGTGCTATCAAGTTTAAGGTAAAACCTGTGAAAATAGAAATATATGAATGAACTAAAATATAAGGATGATATCAACTCGTGACACTGTGTTTTTGAATTTGTGGTAACTCACTGGTTAATGGATGCAGCTCAGTGCGAAGGATCCACAAACTACTACTACGCAAGGTGTCTATTGTCACCAGTCAGTGGATGGCTTCGAGCTTTGATCGGTAGCCTTCTCTTTGAATGATTGAATGATTTATTTATAAGTTCCCTTAACCAACAATGGATTTGCAAATGGCATACTACTACTTTTGTTTTATAATGGCTGCGGGTTCACAAATCATCAAACCAAAATGGAAAGAAGAAAATAAGCAAAAAGTTAAATGTTTGAAATGGCTGTGGGTTCACAAATCGTCAAACCAAAATGGAAAGAAGAAAATAAGCAAAAAGTTAAATGTTTGAAATGGCTAGAGGATATATAATCAAATAGTCTAAAAAAAATTCATAGAAAAAAATGATCTTCAATAATATTAAATATTAAACCGTTCATCTCAAATGTTCAGGAAAATAATATAAGTCATTCTACAAGATAAGATATCTATACTTGTAAGATATCCATATTCATATGTCTTACAACATTCTCTTATATCCATATTATATGAAAGATGAGTTATGTTTTTTCTAAGTCAATGCGAGACTTAAAATTCCCTTATTCTATACAAATTTAAAAGTTAAAATTATGCACAACTTTTCTCTGAAAAGTATATAATGCGTTCATTTGTTGATAATGAGTAAAACTTGTCAAGATATATTGATTTCAGAATTTCGTGGCTCTCAAGGCGTTGAGCACCTATAAAATACTGCCGCGCCCCTTCTACCTTTAATCTTTCCAGCGAGATTTCGAGCTTGAGATCTCTCACAATAGATTGGTATCATTGGAATCTCTACATTAGTTTTCCGCAGTTTAATGAAGTCCGCAACAAATGTTTATTGACTCGCATTCATACCAAGAAAACTGTGGAAGCAGTACCGTTGTGATAAAAAGAAAACAAAAGGTTCATCAAGAGCAATTGAACAACAGTAGGAGCTTAGTGAGAAAGGTCATCAAGGAAGAGAGAACCCCAAAAACTGTAAGGGAGTCAGTACTAAGTCAAATGGTGAGGCACTGATAAAAAAACTACAAGTTGTTCTCTGCACCGTGCTGAAAGCGATACTCTCCAGGAATCTGTTATTAATTAGGAGGCAGATGCCCTTCTCTGTTTTTAAGAATTGCATGCTTAATTTGCAAATTGTTTGCTGATTCAAAAAATGCAAATTTGATTAGATTGTTTCAGTCAGCAGCGAGCATCGATCTTTGGACGATCTGAATCACCTCACATATTTGTGCTTGTGATGATACAAAAGTAGTCTCTGATCTTCATGAGATGATACTGCTTCTCCACGGAGATGCATTTGAATGGCCTTACAACTATGCAATTAAAATACGCAAATTTCCATAGCCATTATGAAGAGATTTCTGGTTGCAGCTGATTATCTGTTGCAACATTCTGCAATATGAGTATGTGTGGAGGGGCTAGGAAGGTGATCATGCCTGTGACAAGAAAGTGCGTGAACATCTCATTTTTTTTGGAGCATGAGATCAAGTTGAGATAAAGAAACTTATGAAGTAGGTATGGTCAAGCCTGTAAAGCATGAAGACTTTGTTTTCTAAAAATGTTTGCTTTGTGAGTAATTCTGCATAAAGCATAATGAATGAGTTCATTAATGGTTTAATTGTATATTTAAAATTAGAATTATTGAGGTACGTGCAACATAGATGTGAAAACTCTTTGGCAAGAGCTAGAAATTCTACATGGAAAAAGTAGTTTGCATGCAGTTAAGAAAATAACTTCTCATTGGAATTGTATAGAAGAGTTAAATCCTTATTATTTCTGAGTAAATTTTCTACTTGCAATTTTAGGTTATGTTATTGGGTTGATCTTTGATGTAATTCTCGAAACTAGCCATGCTTGAGGATGTGGAGATTGCGGTTTTGAGAGTGAAGGTAAAATACATATATATGCATGATAGAAACTAGATGTACATAAAATGAAATTTAGGCAAAATAGGTATTATGGTTTTAAATGAATGGTACAATAGGTGTATGGCTAAATAAAATCTCACCTAATACCTAAAAGGTGGAAGAATATGTGGATAAAGTCCATGTTATGCAGGTGATACCATGAGGATGGTATTATAGGATGTACCACAGATGGACTATGTACAACGGGACATATGAGACAATATGACTACATATGCTACAAGGTTGAAAAATGAAATGTGTTTTGGTGTGTATAACATTCCTTGTGTGTAGGTATGCATGGAGTCATTGTATAGATGCCTGTCTAGGTAAACAAACTTGGAGATTACCCAGAAGAAGGAAAGTAAGTTTGGTATAAGTGACTATTGTTAATTGTAGTTTGGCATACATACAATTACGAAGAATATATATTGTTATGTGAACTAATCTGTTATGACCTTGCAGCCATATTAATGCAGAAAATATGCTAACTAATGTATTGTATGTAGAGAGACTGCAAGAAATAGGTGTTTGAAAAGAACACAAAGGGTTGAAAGAAAGCAAGCAGAGAACACACATTCTTCAGATAAAAAAAATGATAAGCAATAGATGCTTTAATAATATTAAGTAACAGATTATGATATTTATCATAGTTAAAATTTTTCATCTATAATTCTCACAAATGGTTTGAAAAAAATGTTACAGGTAGCTATGAAAGGAGAGCGCTCCTTGAGACCAATGTAGCTATGGAAGGATAGGTGCTAGGAGAACTCCTTGTGATTGATGTACATCAAAAAAATTGTCTCAGATGGCAGAGCCATGAGAGTTGTTGATTCAGAAAACAATTAACTGTGAACAAGGACATGATGTAGTGATACACTGTAGACGGTGTAAAATTTAAGGGGGGGAGTATGTAACACTCCTCCCTTATGTACTAAATTATTGTAAACCTAAGCTAAGTTAAAGCTAGGTGTGATATCCTCCCTTGTGTGTTAAATGTTTGTAAATCTAAGCTGAGGAAATCTAGGTTTGATACCCTCCTTTCTGGGTTAAACTATTCTAAACCTAAGTTGAGGAAAGCTAGGTCATATGTAATATGAAAAGAAAATGTGTTATTAAACAAATTAATAAAATAAATCACTTGGAGGGTGGAGCACCAAAAGAGAGGAGATGCTTATAAAATTCCATTGAGGAATGGGATAGAGACGAATCTTTCATGATAAAGATTCTAGATGTGATTCTAGATAAGATTTGATGGATTGGTGATCCATGAGATGGATGGGAGATAAAGATCCATCGGACATAAAAGCTTTGCGGGAGATAAAGGAAATATTTTATGAGGAAAATCCTCATGGGAGATAAATACGAGATTTTCCAAAAAAAGAGCTAGGAAATTGGAAAAATCCATAAAAGAGGGATGCCGCTAAAGGTAACTAAATCATGAAATATGGTGTTAAATACCCAGTGCATTGATCAATTGAGGACAATTCATCCTTGGAAAGATCTTCGGCTCATGGGGAATCAAAGGTGATTCATGGCTATTTGGTGGTGCTCCTCCCTCCAAGTGAGGTTTTAGTTGGCTTCAAATGCGTGAAATGTTTCTATGATGACTCTTACTCTCTCTCTCTCTCTCTCTCTCTCTCTCTATTAGTTCTAGTTTGTTTATGAAAATAGTTTCATATGTTTACGTTATTGTTCAAGTTTTTCTATGAGATGATTGCCTAAGTTTCCTTGCCATGATAATCTCACGTGAATTACATAGGCTTATGTATTAATAGACTTAACGATGTTCCTCTCTACTCTGATAAGATTCACTTGCATAGTATGGGTTCTATATTAATGCTTACTTGTTATGAAGTTAGATAATTTAGATCAGACTTTCTGATGGTTGATTTCTTATCTCTATTTCCTACTGTTGAAATGGTTAACCCATGTAGCTCAGTTGTATAGATGAGGTTTTATATATATGGAAATAATTGCTGTCTTATGTATGTGACCTTTAATGTATATGAGAAATGGTGGAATAAGGGTAATTAGCTGTTGTTACTGGTCTCACAACGTTAGATTTCTCATGATTGACTTGCATTCAAATTTCTAGTGTGAAGTTATCTGTAGAAGTACATTAAATGGGTTGACACATAATTAGATTACCTATGCTAATGTATTACTATGAAAGTGATGGAAATATTGTACATATGACCTCTTTTACATCTAAGAATAGGGTTAGAAGCGGAAGCATGGCAGGAAGTTATATATATACTAACATGGTTTATGGTGAGATTATGTATGAATATGTGAGATGACTATGGATTCTCTACCTGATCATATTACATTCACTACAGAGATATGGTATGCTTGTAATTCTCTAAAGTGATATCTAATTACGCATACTCACCAATTGAGGAAATAATGTTTCCCATTTTATGACTAATGGGTTAAGTATCTGTGTGGCAAGTGTAACTAGTATGCATGTGAATGAAATGCTGGTCAATAATGTAGTGTACACTAAAATGGTCATGAAATTAATTTCCACTATTGCTGGTAGAGATTTACCCAGATATTTTGATAGGGTGCCTACCATCACAAGTTTAATGGTTGATCACATACATCAGATATGTTAATGAATCTATGGTTCCATATAAGAGAACCAACAAAACAATTAATGAGAAATATGTACTATGGCCTAATAGTAATATGGCTGAGGTAATTTTAGAAGACAAGATCTGTAAGGAGGGGTAAATCTTTAACTGTGAATGAACCCAAAATTTTAAATTTATGTGTCCTAGAGGCTAAATTCCTAGGTAGGCTCAGGAGGTTCGTTATAGTGAGAACAATTGAGTAAAGGTGAGAAAAATACTTGTGTTTTGAGAAACATTACCATGGTATCTATGAGTACAAGTACTTCCATTGTTTAATTTAGGGTTTGAACTAAATTGGTGAATCCTCTTAGATTACTATATACACTTTTGCTTCTATTTTGTATTTTGAGTTGTGTGCTTTGCTTTTATTTTTTGACACCCTGTTAAGGTTGATTATATATTTTCCTCTTATGATAATGTCTATTCAGTGGTTCTGAAATAATGTAATTATTTTCTCACTCGTTGGTGTGCTATGCTAGCATCAAGTTTCAGGTAAAACCTGTGAAAATAGAAATATATGAATGAACTAAATTATAAGGATGATATCAACTCGTCACACTGTGCTTTTGAATTTGTGGTAACTCATTGGTTAATGGATGCAGCTCACTACGAAGGATCCACAAACTACTACCACGCAAGGTGTCTATTGTCACCAATCAGTGGATGGCTTCAAGCTTCGATCTGTAGCCTTCTCTTTGAATGATTGAATGATTGATTTATAAGTTCCCTTAACCAACAATGGATTTGCAAATGGCATACCACTACTTTTGTTTTATAATGGCTGTGGGTTCACAAATCGTCAAACCAAAATGGAAAGAAGAAAATAAGCAAAAAGTTAAATTTTTGAAATGTATGGAGGATATATAATCAAATAGTATAAAAAAATTCATAGAAAAATTAATCTTTAATAATATTAATTATTAAACCCTTCATCTCAAATGTTCAGGAAAATAATATAAGACATTCTACAAGATAAGATATCTATACTCGTAATATATCCATATTCGTATGTCTTATAACGTTATCCTATATCCATATTATATGAAATACGAGTTATGTTTTTTCTAAGTCAATGTGAGACTTAAAATTCCCTTGTTCTATACAATTTTTTTCTATACAAATTTAAAAGTTAAAACTACGCACAACTTTTCTCTGAAAAATATATAATGTGCTCTTTTGTTGATAGTGAGTAAAACTCGTCAAGAGATATTGATTTCAGAATTTCGTGGCTCTCAAGGTGTTGAGCCCCTGTAAAATACTACCAAGCCCCTTCTACCTTTAATCTTTCCAGTGAGATTTCAAGCTTGAGATCTCTCACAATAGATTGGTATCATTGGAATCTCTATAGTAGTTTTCCACAGTTTAATGAACTCCGCAAAAAATGTTTATTGACTCGCATTCATACAAAGAAAACAGTGGAAGCAGTAGCGTTGTGATAAAAAGAAAACGAAAGGTTCATCAAGAGAAATTGAACAACAGTAGGAGCTCAATGAGGAAGGTCATCAAGGAAGAGAGAACCCCAAAAACTGTAAGGGAGTCACCACCAAAGAGTGACACCATATTGACTAAGGATCATTTCCAAATTTAATATTTATCAAGTTCATTTTTCCATCTAGCCATATTTTCATTAATGAAAATAAAGTCAAAATGTAGGGACACAAGCCAAAAACAAGGGGTGGAATTACACCATGGAGGCAGAATGTAGTAATGTCGTAAGGGAAGTTGGAACTATGTTAGGGTGGGGTTAAACTATGATTGCAGACCACCCCAGATTTTTATCGGATTGACATTATGCATCGTTAGATTAGCAGGGAAAAACCATGTGGGGGAATCAGGATAACAGAACACCTCCCCCCTCTCCCCCTTATTGACATAACAAAGAGGAGCCCATATATTGAATCCACATTTTCAATTACCCCACTACATTATGACCATAAATTAGCCAATGTGGGAATATATATATATATATTGTTTTAATTTAATTGCTACCCAAAACGAATGGAGGGCTGAGGGCTTATGTCATGTATGCGCCACAAGAATTTTTGAGTGGATGTGGGCCAGTTCAAACAAAGTATTTCAACGTGCTTGAACTAGTTCAGAGGCCATGAGGGTTCACGGGGGCCTAAATGAGGGCAAGGTTGAACAAAGTAGTTTAGGGTGTCTGAGTTAGTTTTGGGGGCTAAAGGTTTGGAGGGGCCCAAATGTGTGCCAGGATTGAATAGAGATGAAGGCCTGGATGCGTTGATGATATCCTTTCTACTGGTAGCCAATGTGTAGAAATGCCAGGATTGAATAGAGATGAAGGCCTGGATGCTGATGATATCCTTTCTACTGGTAGCCAATGTGTAGAAATATGGTGATAGAATTTCAATTTCTCAAGAAATTTAATCTAAAATTAGGAAACACAATTATACTCTAATGATATGTGGAAATTAATTCATAGTTTAGAAAAACAATCACAAACACTCATCAATCACATACACAAGCACACATATTTATCTAGGGGAAATGAAATGGTAAAAACCCCTTAATCCTGCTTGCATTAACCATATGAATAGAGAATGTATTAAAATTTCTAACTCACTCTGAGCTCAACCTACAAGTGAATAACCTATCTCTATAGTCAATGAGAAGCTCTGACCCAGACTTAGCCAATTCGTACCTCCACTTGAGCCCCTATTTACTTGTGCAAATATTGAGGAATTAGGCCCTTATTTTTTAGGAATTTTCCTCCAATTTATTGTGCAATTCCCAAGGTTGATACTTTGACGACATGCAACACATATACACTCAAGACTAGTCTACAATTGATGTTACACTGCTTTGGAATCTCAACCACAACTAGGGAACTCAAATTCTTTATATGCACAACTATTTTTGGTTGATTTATTAGTTAATTGGATGATCATTGAGTTAGACTATTGTCCCACTACCCAACTGACCTCCAACTAGTTCTATCAACAATTAGAACTAGTTTAATTGAATAATACTCGAAATAATTGAATTGGATTGCTACAAGTTAGCAATCACACATGCATTACTAAACTCCAAGCCCTCTAACTCAAATCTATTAAGCTAATTGAGAGAAAATAAGCATGTCACCTCATTTAACTGCTTCCAAGTTTTCTGTTGATGTGGAAATTTGAATTTTCTCAATTTGACCAAGGAAATGTCAAATTGAGACTTTCTTGCTACACTTCTCAACAATCCCTCTTAGCAAGAAAGGGATTACCAATCGCCCCTATCCTGCATCAGTGGAACTCGAACTTCCCTCTTGACAAATACTTAGTCAAGATGTCAACAACTTGTTCCTCCATTGGAATGTATTGTAGCAACATTATCCTCCATTACACGCAATATTGTAAATGATGATACCAAATATCTATATGCTTGGATCCATCATGAAATACGAGATTCTTACAGAGATTAATGCAACTATGATTATCATAGTAGATCACAATTGGATACATCTCTTGAGCACCATACATAGCTTCTTCCTGTTGTACGAGGAAATTGCTCCGAACCCAACACTAACGGTTCCACATGATGTACAACGACAATAGTTGGAATCGACTGTCACGTGAGTATAAGACCAAATCAATCGTTGATTCATACAAACTATATATTTATCTGTGTGTGTGGGCGCGTGCTTGGAGGAATCAATGATTACGCTAGTCTTGTACTCACGTGACGGGGTCAATTCCCACTGCTACAACTATAACCTCTAGGTGACTATGTATGTCCATTCTTCAAGCACATGTAAATTGCCTCAGATCTCCTCTCACATATCACTTCATTTTCATGATCATCATCTATTGAGATATCTCGAAGACTAAAATTATAAAAATATATTTCCAAAAATAAAATGTTTTAATATTTAGCAAAGTAAATTAATTTTATAATGAAAAATAAAAAACTTAATTCATTAATAATATTTTTTACAATGAAATTGAAATATATTAATATTTTTACATTGAAATTGAAATATATTAGAATAGAAAATGTGTAATCTTTTAAACATTTACTTTAAATAAATTATTTCCCTATCAACTTTTTATATATTAAAAAAATAACAATAAAAATCTTAGTATCTATTATAAAAAAGATAATTAAATCTTGATAATTTGGCTGCAATTATTAAAACATATAAACTTCATATCCTTGTATATATTAAAAAACCAGTAGTAAAAATCTTAGTATCTATCGAAGGTATTTGTCAAGTTTTGTTTTTGTGTGTTGCTGTTGAGAATAGACAGTTATTTTAAATACACAGTCTAAGTATTTTGAAACATAGTTAAGAGTGCAAGAATGGCTGGAGCCAGCACTAGCATGGGTATGTGTAATACCCAGCTCCCACAATTTAATGGAAAAAACTATGACTATTGGGCAATAACTCTGAGAGCCCTGCTAGCTTCACAAGACTTATGGGAATTTATTGAGGATGGTTTTGAAGAACCAGCAGATGAAAATGAGTTTAATAAATTAACTCAGGTAGAGAAAGAACTGCTGAAGAGCTATAAGAAGAAGGATTCTAAGGCCCTCTACTTCTTATATCAAGCAATGCATGAGAGTGTGTTTCCAAGGATAGAAGTAGCCAAGACATCCAAAGAAGCATGGAAAACTCTCAAGATAGCCTATCATGGCATGGAGAAAGTGAAGACAACAAAACTACAATTGCTGAGGAGAGATTTTGAGAATCTTTTCATGAAGGAGTAAGATAATATTGACTCATTCTTCACACAAGTGATTGGTCTAGTCACACAAATAAGGTCTCATGGAGAAATTCTTGAAGAAAGGAGGATTGTGGAGAAACTATTGAGGGTACTACCCTCAAAGTTTGATGTGATTGTCATTACTATAGAAGAAACAAAGGATCTCACAAACTTCTCAGTTGATGAACTACATGCATCACTGATAACACATGAGCAGAGATTGTGTAGAAATGAAAACTCATCTCTAGAGCATGCCTTTAAGACCCAGATGTCCATTGGAAGAGGAAGAGGTCAAGGTAGAGGAAACAAGAGAGGAAGAGGCAGAAGCCAAAACAGAGGTGGAAGAAACAGTCCAGCAAATACTCAAGGAAGAGGCAGCAATCTAAATCAGAACCAAGGCCAAGACAACAATCAACAAAGTGGACAACATCATGCTCAAGGACAAAGGTATGATAAATCCAATGTCCAATGTCACTATTGTAAAAAATATGGGCATTATGCAAATGAATGTAGGAATAAGCAGCATGATATGAATAATAGAACTAGTGCAAATTTCACTAGAGAAAATATTAGCCAAGATAATTTGTTGTTTGCATATAATATGACTGAAACAAAGAGTGAAGATGTATGGTTTCTAGACTCCGGTTGTAGTAACCATATGACAGGAAACATAGCCCTGTTTTCTAAGTTAGATCAGAGTGTGAAGTCACAAGTCATAGTTGGGACTGATAGTAAAATTTCTGTTATGTGAAAATGAGAAGTAAAAGTCTTAACAAGGAAAGGTGAAAAGAAAACCAGAGCAGATATCTATTATGTTCCTGGAATGAAGTGTAACCTCTTAAGTATTGGACAACTTGCTCAAAAGGTGTACAATGTTTTCTTTGAGAATGATGTGTGCACCATCATGGATAGAGCGCCCAGCAAACGATGTATTGATGAAGTGAAGATGACAAGGAACATGATGTTCCCTCTCAGAATGAAGGCAGATTTAAAGATGGAGAAGAAATAACAACAGTTACACAAGAGGCTTTCCAAAGCGAACCAAAAGATGAAAATTTGTTGTGGCACTTGAGATTTGGACATCTATTTTTTGGAGGTCTTAACTTGTTGAGTAGAAAAAGAATGGTAAGAGGATTACCATTGATAAAGAAACCAGACAACCTTTGTGAAGGTTGTATCTTGGGGAAACAACATAGAGAAAGTTTTCCATCAGGGAAAAGCATAAGGGCAAAAACACCCTTTGAGATTCTCCACTGAGACTTATGTGGACCAATGCAAACTCCATCATTTGCAGGCAGCTAATATTTTCTAACATTTATTGATGATTTTACTAGAAAAGCTTGGGTCTATTCCCTCAAGAACAAAAGTGAAGTGTTTGAAAATTTTCGCAATTTCAAAGCACTTGTAGAAAACCAAAGTGGGCTGCATATCAAAGTTTTAAGAACTGGTAGAGGAGGTGGGCATATCTCCAAAGAATTTCTACATTTTTGTAGAGAAAATGGAATTCATAAACAGTTTACCACTAGGTACACTCCGCAGCAAAATGGTGTAGCCGAAAGGAAGAATAGGACAATCATGGATATGGCGAGGAGTATGTTAAAGGCAAAGCATTTGCCAAATGATTATTGGGCTTAAGCTGTACACTGTGCAGCGTACATTTTAAATAGATTCCTTACAAAATCAGTTATGAACATAGTGCTGGAAGAAGCATGGAGTGGGAAAAAGCAAGGAGTCACCCACATGAAAGTTTTTGGATGTGTGGCTTATGCACACATCCTAGATCAACTAAGGAAGAAGTTGGATAGCAAAGGGGAGAAATGTATTTTCATTGGATATAGTGAGGAATCCAAAGCTTATAGGCTGTATAACCCATCCACCAAGAAGTTTTTTGCGAGCAGAGATGTTTAGTTCATTGAGGAGGAAGCTTGGGATGGAAGCATAGAGAAAACAGTGAATGTTAAAAGCTCTTTGTCTCATGATGAAGATGATGAGGAGATGGCTGAAATACATCCCCAAACAACAACACCAACACAAGGGCAACAAGAGACACCCTTGAGGAGAAATGAACATGCTTCTCCAAGCATACCACAAGGAAGAAATTCAAGTGCTTATTCAAGCACTTGTACACCAAATGAAAGAGGTAAGAAGTTTAGAAATTTAAGTGACATTTATGAACAAGAGGCAACAAATGAAGGTATGAACTCATTGTTTGCTTTATATTGTCATGTTGATGACCCTGTTCATTTCGAAGAAGCAATTAAAGATAGGAAATGGATAGAAGCTATAGATGAGGAGATCAATGCCATAGAAAGAAACAAGACATGGGATTTGGTTGAACTACCAAAAGGAAAAGAAGTCATTGGAGTTAAATGGGTCTATAAGACCAAGAATAATGCTAAAGGCAAAATAGAAAGACACAAGGCAAGACTTGTTGTCAAAGGATATAAGCAACAATATGGGAGAGACTATGAGGAAACTTTCGCACCGGTTTCTAGAATGGAAACCATGAGAGCAGTGCTGCCGATAGCAGCACAAAACAAGTGGAAAGTTTACCAAATGGACATGAAGTCAACATTTATAAATGGAGTGTTAATGGAAGAGGTTTACGTTGAACAACCTCTAGGCTATGAAAAGAAATGCCAAGAGCACAAAGTATGCAGATTAAAGAAATCTCTTTATGGGCTGAAGAAAGCACGAAGAGTGTGGTACAGTAGGATATATTCCTATCTACTGGAAAATGGATTTGAAAAGTGTGAGGGAGAACCCACCCTCTATATCAAAGAAAAAGATGGTAAAATACTAATTGTTGTGTTATATGTTGATGATGTTATTTTCATAGGTAATGATGAGTACCTTATTGAAAATATCAAAACAGTCATGAAAGAAGAATTTGAAATGACTGACATGGGTTTGCTGAGATATTTCTTAGGAATAGAAGTAGAACAAAATGGAAATGAGATTTTTATCTCACAAGAGAAATATGCTAATGAAATGTTGGAAAGATTTAATATGCAGGAGAGAAAGGTAGCAATCACTCCCACAGTGATGGGATTAAAACTAAACAAAGAGGACAACAACAAGGATTTTGATCCTAGTTTGTACAAGAGCATAGTTGGCAGCCTCATGTATTTGACTGCAACTAGGCCGGATATAATGCATGCTGTTAGTTTAATTTCCAGATTCATGGAGAGGCCAAAAGAAGCACATTAGCAGGTAGCAAAAAGGATTATGAGGTATGTTAAAGGTACTAAAAGGTTTGGCATTTTATATACTGTTTCAGAATGTTCAGATTTAATTGGATACACTAATAGTGATTGGGCTGGAAGTGTAGATGATCGAAAAAGCACATCCGGTTATGTTTTTCACATGGGTTCAGGAGCCATTTCATGGGCTTCTAAAAAACCGCCTATTGTAGCATTGTCTACAGCAGAGGCAGAATATGTGGCAGCTACAGCAGCAACATGTCAAGCAGTTTGGATGAGAAATATGTTAAGGAGTTTATGCCAAGAGCAAGAAAAAGGAACTGTGATTTTTTGTGACAACAGCTCAGCTATTGTATTATCCAAGAATTTTGTGTTTCTTAAGAGAACGAAAAACATTGACACAAAGTTTCATTACATCAGGGAATTGGTAAACAATGGAGAAATTGTTTTAGTACACTGCAGAACTCAGGAGCATGTTGCTGATATTCTAACCAAACCATTGGGACAGAAAAGTTTTGGGTTTTTGAGGAAATGTCTAGGTATGAATGATAACCCAGCAGTTGAAATTAAAGGGGAGTGTTGAAATTGTAATTTCAACTATTGTGCAGCACTATTAAACAACGACCGTAAATTTTGAAAACCGCCGTCAGTTCCCCGCACCACCATTCATTGGACAATGGTATTCCTCAGAGGGGCATCGATCACAGTCACCATCTGACACGTGGCCATAGCAACTTTTTCAAAACCACCTTTCCCCGGTGCATAAAGTCAGGTAAGAAGGGACCTCCGGGGAAATTGCGTCAACCGTCCGATTATTTTGGGGCAGATCTACGGTTATGGTAGCAATTTACCGTGGGATTGACGTGGAGTAAAATCCACGGTTAATAAAAAAATATATATATTTCGCCATGCTGAAGTAATTAAAGAAATTAATTGAATTTGTACTGGGGTCAGTAAAAGTAGGTAAAAGTTTAATTTTATTTTTATTCAGGGATGTAGTTTTCCCTTACGAGATATGTAATATGTAATGTTTTTTTTTGTTCATTGTATGTGTAATGAAAGGCACAATAGTGCGAAGAAGAAAAAAAGGGGAAGAACAGAGCAACGCATGTAATATGTAAGAATTTTTTTATTTTTTTATTTTTTTAACAATAGGTTGAATGAATGTAATACGCAACACCGTGTGAATGAAGAAAACTTTATATAGTAGTGTTGAATTTTTGAGAGACATAGTTTTTATTTTGTAATGCAGCAACGTGAATGAAATGAGAAGGTTTTTTTTACATAGCAGTAAATGTAAGAAATTTTTACACACAGTAGTGTAAAATTTTCAGAGAGTAATTTTTTTTGTGGAAGTTCTTGGAGAATCCCTTTGTGAGAGGAAGGAATTTGTAACACATGTTGTTTTTATTAATGAATATAAATTTCTCTGTGTATGTGTGAACTTTGTTCTTTAGAAACATTTTTTTTTGTTTCCTGGGTTAAAACCAGAGCATTGTTTTCTATTTAGTTTTTGTTTGGAATTATCAAAAATTCCCAACATAGGGTTGAATCTGTTTATTCTGTGAAGATCCACTCCATCAAGAATCATGATGTCAAGGTTGCAAATGCCCTGAGGGACACGTCCAGAAGGACGACGGACCTACTGTGCTGAGAAGCTCATCCCGCTGGAATCTGGGCTCCTGTAGTCCTTGAGGAAAGTGGAAAGGAAGATCCTCACATTGCCTACAAGCTTGTCCCTGAGGCCACCCACGCAGTATATCTCCACCATCATAGCAGAGGTTTCACTACGCAGCAAATGCTCTTCCACTCTGAAAATGACCTTGTCATTCCAGGTAGGATTTGCGCCACTTGTTCTGTTAATTTGTGTCATCACGTTTTTATCAAAATTGATCCAGACAACACAGTAGGTCTGCATCTCCTTCATGCCAAAAAGATGCATCTCCTTGAGATCTTGAGCCGAGACGATGTTAAGCTCCAGCTGTGTGTAAGCTTCAGCCATGATGTGAATGAATATTAAGAGACCACGCTAATTGAAATTACAAAAGAACAACATGCATGAAATCTTTTGAAATCTAAGACGATTGAAATATAATCATTCATATATTTGCTATTTATACGATATATATTTTCCATTAATAACAATTATGTATATTGATAAATGATATATACAATGATTATAAGACGATTGAAATATAATCATTCATATATTTTCTATTTATAGGATATATATTTTCCATTAATAACAATTCTGTACATTGATAAATGATATATACAATGATTATATCCCCTGCAACTAATGAAACATGAAGAAGAAGATCGTAAATTTACCTGGCTAAGTGGTGAGGTATATTGGTTTATTTCTTTGTTCGAGCTTAGAGATCGAGTTCGTAATCCGTACTGTCTGCTTTAAACGAGGGTTTTTGGGTATTAATTAATAATATACCAAATTTTGGGTATTGATTAAAAATATATACCATGAATATACACTCTAAAACGAATGAAACATGGGAGAGTGAATTTACCTAGCATAAACGGTGAGGTGTCTTTATTTTTCTCTTTAATGCAAGATTTGTAGAAGCCTCTAATCGATCGCAAGACTGCAAATATATAATCATTGATATAATTTCAATTAAAACCTGCTTTTGGGTATTTATTAATGAAATATACAATGAATATATCCCCTATAACGAATGAATGAACGAACAAAACATGAGCAAACAGAGAGTAAATTTATGTCGCAGAGTGGTGAGGTATATTTAATTTTGTGTTCTGTAATGCATGCACGATTTCAACAACCCTCGACCTTGGAGATTGAGTCAGTAATCCTTCCTTTTCTGCCTTTCGTTCAAGACGATGGTTGTACTATAAAGAAACTCATGTGGACTTCAAGTTTGACTCCGAGATTGTACCGTTGGAAGATCAAATGGCCCGATCGAGCCTTTCGTTCCAGACGATGGTTGTACTATAAAGAAACTCATGTGGACTTCAGGTTTGACTCCGAGATTGTACCGTTGGAAGATCAAACGGCCCGATCGAGTCAAACGGCTCGATCGAGCGAAGGTAGTATGTGACATGGAATATTGATGAATATATCAATTTAACATTTTCTTTGTAGTAATTTTAAAAATGAATTTGTTGTTATTGATAATAGTTTTTTAATAATAGTTTTTGGTTTATTTTTGGAAATAAATGTTCCTAGAATGCATATATTCATATTAGATTTACATTGATATAATTTTAATTATTTAT